>JACATO010000628.1:122500-175000 GCA_018389105.1 Nautilus pompilius | reverse complement strand
AGAGTAATATTTAACGTAATTTCTTTCTAATCACTGAATATGGTAATTATAGAATTTTGTTTTGGCAAATGTACATCTGATTCATCCCGACTGGGTCACCGTTTAGGTTTTTGGCACAACTCTCTGCATATCAACTACACACACACACACACACAGCATCAAGTAAGGTGTAGCATACGCAAATAAAAGACTGTCGGGGTTTTTTTTTCCTTTGATATATAGCAACTTTAGCCGACTAACCAATTGCACTAATATCCAACGATCAGTTTAACTGTATATAATTAGTTCTGACGTTACTGACAAATTGGTATCTTGATTAAACGTGTCACTTTCAATTTACGGCCGATGCGCAGATCTAGTTCACTTTGTTTGTCTTCCATTACCATCGAGTTTCGCAAACAAAACCCCTGGTAACACAAAGCTTCAGCATTACTTCTATTTCTGTTCCTTTGTTGTTACAATCCTAGGTTCGTTTTCATTTGTGTGCGGGAGATGTTTTTAAACGTTCATAACGCAACGCGTCCGTCGCGATAAATTTAAAAGGACATCCCATCCGTGTCAATACTTCTGACGGAGATCACACGCCGAGACTTTCCTGACTTCTCCAAGATTGCACAGCACGGAACTTATTCCCAGGACTGGTTCAGTCTGTCTAATGATTCCATCTCCCCGCCATCCTTATTTCTCCGCCGCTTCCGCTTAATTTTTTATAAAAAACTTCTTTATTGAATATTTTATGTAGGTTATTTTTTCAACTAAACGAGAGAGAGAGAGAGATGGCGTCAGTACACACACAGAGTGATGATGTGAGTACAGAGGGAGAGAGAGATGGCGTTAGTACACACACGTAGAGAGAGAGAGAGAGAGAGGAGAGAGAGAGAGAGAGAGATGGCGTCAGTACACACACAGAGTGATGATGTGAGTACAGAGGAGAGAGAGAGAGAGAGAGAGAGAGAGATGGCGTCAGTACACACACAGAATGATGATGTGAGTACAGAGGGAGAGAGAGATGGCGTTAGTACACACACGTAGAGAGAGAGAGAGAGAGATGGCGTCAGTACACACACAGAGTGATGATGTGAGTACAGAGGGAGAGAGAGATGGCGTTAGTACACACACGTAGAGAGAGAGAGAGAGATGGCGTCAGTACACACACAGAGAGATGACGTGAGTACAGAGGGGGAGAGAGAGAGAGACTGATTTCTCTACATAAAACAATCTTATTTTTAAAGTCCTGATTTTCCGCGTATAAAAATAAAATTACAATTTTTACATCCATCGTTAAATACTCTCAAGATTCCAAAACCAAACGTTGATATTTAGCTGTATGAATTTCTTGTTGTTGATTTTGTCTTGATTTTCTGGAATCAAAGTGGTTTTGGAAAATGTATTAATTACTCTTTAAGAAAATGGCAAATCCATATGGCGATAAGAAAAAAATTTTATGAACTACTGGAGCTGTCTGTTATCTAATCCGCTGTCGAGCAAATAAAAGTATCAATACTTTACATTTGTAAATACACGGCATATAAGTTATGAAACACAATTTCTCCTAGTTCAGAATACATAAACATGTTGTTTCTGTCAGCACTTTTTTATTATTAAACTTTTCTTATTTTCCCTTTCTCCTCTTGGCCTGTCAACGACATACTGGTACAACTGACATCGATCATCCCACTGAAGTTAACTCTGGCATCAGCCTCATGAGCTTTACTGATAACGATTATACCTCACAGAGTTCGGCTTGAATTTATTTATAACGCCTGGAAGACGGTAGAGAGGCCCTAACAGTTGCAGATATATCTCTGATGCTGTCCTCGTCGAAGGCTTCTTTCTGATTGGTTATTGGTTAATTCGTCGTGATTCATTTTTAGAAAATAAGACCAACTCTGCGCGAGGATATTTTAATCTTGCATGAGACGCGGGACAACTGTAAATGATTCTTATCTTGATTATATACTACTGGCCAAAGGTTTCGAAGAAAATATAAATATACTTACAGTCGAAAAAAAAAAAAAAAAAAAAATAATAATAATAATAATAATAATAATAATAATAATAATAATAATAATATAGGTTTGTTTATTTCCAGGACATAGTGCATGTAATATTCGATACATTAGTTTTAAAAAATACAGACATCTAATAAATTTTGCTTTGATCTTTGCTTCTCTAAGAATAACCCACCTCTGCCCTGATAACAGCTTAGTAACCTCGCCAGATATCCGGGTGTTACAGAGTTCCATGCTGTCTGGTTCCCCAAACTTCGGTGTTGTTTGGCATAGTTCTTCTGATCCATCTGTCAGATAGCTCCCATAAACGTTCGCCGCGCGCGTGATAGAACAGGTGTCTGCGGTAACCAGCCAGACGGTGTTCTGGATGACACCACGTCTTTCGTTCTCTCCTCGTAATTTAGAGAGGTGTGCTCGCGGCTTTTATCTTGCCGCAGACTGAAAGCGTGCGGCTATTATTCGATTTCCAGAAAGCTGCGTGTCTTAGCAGAAAACTGGTGAGCGCTTCTCGGAGTTCCATTGATTATATAAAGATTTCCAAGGCACCCCGCCCCGACGACAGCCGAGTTCCTACGTCGTCGGTCCCTGATTCTGGTGTCACGAGTTCACGCCACGGAACGACCTGTGACCTGCACAAGTCCGTCATCTGAAGAAATAACCTTCACCCACCGACCTGCTTATTCGAGTGAATACATAATTTTTATTGTAGTCTTCTTTTATTTAACTTGGGGGACTTTGGGGAAATACTCGGATCTGGCATTTCAGGGCGATCTGAAAGTTCGAGACGTTATGCGATATTTTTTTATGTTTAACTTGACACTTCTGGCTTTTAAAAAAATCTTCATTTTTTGTTGCCATAGTAACCTTGCAAACTCGATAAATATGCGAAAACTCTCAAGCACTTTTCGCCCCTGAATCAGAATTTATTAATTCGTTTGTTTGTTGATTTTTTTTATTATTTCAAAGATAATACTTGTTATGCGGCGCCATATGAACTTTGTATATTTTGATCACGTTTTATTTCTTTTGCGCTTTCTGAATTTTTAAAATTTTTCAATCCACAGAATTTAACATATTCAACGAAAATTTAACTACTACACATAGTAAAGATTTTATATCACACCGCGTGTGACAAGCTACCGTGAGACTGCATTCCATTTTGGCAAAAAAATGTCTATGAGCGCCAGAAAATGATAAATACTTTAAAATACCATATCAGGGAAAATACAATAGAAGATACAGATACACAGACAACCAATGAATCCATACCATCAACTAATCGCCCACGTGAATTCCCGTCAAGCAATTTTTCATAAAAAGTAAAAATACGTATTGTTAAATATTAATGTTTTCCAACTTCAGAAGAAATCTTAAAATAATTTTGTATTTATAATCAATATTTTTCCAAATTCTTTTAAGTCTTTTAAAAAAAGCAAACACCATTTTACTTAGATTATGGTATTTTGACGAGAAAAAATTTACTCAACTTTTCACTGAGTTTGTATCTCTCGGCTTAGAAGTGATATATTTCTTGGTTGATTTACGAAATTAAGAATATTCTATCAAACTGTTGTACGCAAGAAAACCTGTTTTCAGATTAACGAATAAAAAATTTAATTATTCCCCTCTCTCTCTCTCTCTCTCTCTCTCTCTCTCTGTATTGACGTCATTCCTCTCTCTGTACTGACGTCATTCTTCTCTCTGTAATGACGTCTCTCTTCTCTCTGTACTGACGTCATTCCTCTCCCTGTACTGACGTCATTCTTCTCTCTGTAATGACGTCTCTCTCTCTCTCTCTCTCTCTCTCTCCTCTCTCTCTCTCTCAATCTATTACTTTCTTTGTAGTGAAATTTCCGGCATCTTTGAAACCAGAATGCTATTGAAACCCTCCGTGACCTGCACTTCGCCTAGAAAATTGCCCATTAAACACAATCCGTCATCTGAGACGTCAGACATCTCAATCCCCCCTCCCCTTTCAGCCTTCCAGCTAAAATAGGTAGCAGTAGTAGTGTTGTTTTTCAAAACATCTAAATAATGAAGAAAATGTCAACGTTCTAAGAATGTTCCAGTAAGTTTTCTCCAAATTTATAAAAACTTCTGTATCAGCGATTCAAGAGAATTTATAAATTGGCGATGTTGGGCATTTGAATATTACTTCATAAATTTAATTAATCGCATCAATAAAACAAGCCAGTTAATGGCATCATTAAGTGTATTAGATGACCGTTTTCCTGTGATTGTTGTTAAAATATCAATTTATTCTTTGACATTTTTTGCCGATGTTTTGTTGAATTTTTTTCAAAACTTGTTTTTCGACATTCGTGGAATTGCCTACTAACAGTGAAGATGAACTTTGCTGAACCAGGCGCCATCTAGAAAGACGAGCAGATAACCCTGCCACAAAGAGCTGATAATGTCCGATCGACAAACAGCGCGCAACTATATTCTATTGTGAATCGTTCGTTGATTTACCGTACACAATCATTCAGGCAAATTAATTAATTCAAACTCTCAGTAATTCGAGCAAGCTGACTTCATTTCTCTCATCTGAGCGGTTGGCAATTGAATTAACTATAATTAACTGATTGAATTCAAAGTACGGCTTGACATCTATCTTTAACTTTTCTACTCGAAACAATAAAAGAATCGGTTTACCTTTGTACTTTGAGTACAGCGGTCGGAATGGTCTGTCCTGATGTTAGCGATCCAAGCGGCCCCGCCTGGTCGTCTTCTCCAACTCTCTTTATCCCTCCTGCCCCAACTTCACTGCCCGCGGAAGGAAAGTACGTCTACTAAACACACTCTACCGAGGGCTCTGAAAGCCTCAAACTTATTATTATTATCTAAAAATGCTTTTATGCAGCAAATATATGAGTAAGCAAAAGATTGGGGGGAAAAAGTTTGAATCCGAAAGTTAAAAGATGTAGTAAAAGTTGGATATTATCAGTGAAACTAATTTAGTCGTCTCACAATCAGAGCACAGAATCAGTTCCATGCTCGAGTTTCGTGACATGTTTACCTCCGTGAGAGAAGGTTCGGCGCGGAGACCAGTTTACGTGCATCAAAACATACACAGGATAACAGAACGGGTTCAGGAAAGATTTTATAAACCGAATTCTGCGACTTTATAGCGGCAGAATTATGCTGAAAATGAGAGGCATTTTAGAAAACTGTGGGTTAATGATTATGATTACTGGTACGTAGTCGTCAACTGTATAAGAGTTGTGTGAGACCTCTCGGAAGCAGTTTATGGGGGGAGCCAAATGGACCTCAGATCTTTTACTAGGAATGTGTCGATGTGTGATTGGTTGATCTCCCAGCGCCCGTCTGGAAATGCAGACTTTGTGAGTGGGGTTTGATAGATCGAATCCGGCTACAGCGGTCTGAATAACAGAGACCTTCACCTTTGGACACCTTACCTGGAGCTATGATGAGGTTGGAATTCCGCCAAGTTAGCGCCTCTCTCTAGTTATCAGACCGGCGGTTTAAAATAAGCTGCTTGCTGATGGTTTGTTTTTATGTTGGTAAAAGTAGTTAGAAGATCGCAATGAGGGGTCCCACACATTTTTACCTATTTTCAGAAGTGGTTTTCTTTTACAACAAAAAGACAGAGCTAAGAAGGAACTGATGTCTTAGAATTTACTCGCAATATTTAGGATATAAATGAATCGTCAATAAACTTTATTTCTAGTCTAAATATTGTCAGTTATGGTTTTATTGTGTAATATCTAAAAATTCGAGACCTTTCAAAAATATCTTAAAGAACACTGAGATTCTCACAGTTCTGACACACATTGTTAATTTTTTAATTGGTTTCAATGCTGAATATTTCCATCACAATTTATCAAATACTTGTTGCTCTTATTGATGCTTCAGCGACTCGCAATTGCTGTTTTCTCTCTTTTTTCTGTTAAAATGATTGGAGAAAAAATACCGTAAAGTATTATACGCGGTTTTTCAAGAACATTAACCCTTTAAAAATTGGTTGCGTATTATACAAGATAATTGATGTCGCAGACTTTTTTCCCAGAACGCTGGGGCCATCACCAATGACGGATGAAAAGGCGATGCTACATACTTATACATTAGAAAACCCCACGTGGCAATTTGACTGAATATCAATAAAATATAGCTGATCGTGTCTAGTTTTGTGTGCTTTGGGGGATATGAGTATTGAATGTCGCTGGATTGAGTATCATCGATATTGACAATGAAATGGGTAGAAACAGAACAAGGAGTTCATACGGAAACTCCGTGTAAAATTTTAACCACAAAAACAAAAACACAACTATTTTTTTTTTTGACAATTTTATTGAAATTCGATGAAATTGATAAATGTAATGCAGGATAAGGGACATGCATTGATATGATGTACATCTCGATTAAAACCCATCAAACTCTTCCCAGCTATCTTCTCTCCAATGAAATAACTGTTCGTCAGTCATGGTAGCAGTTGTGTCGTAGTAGATATCGTTGTTGTCACTCTCTGATACTTCTGTTGTCTCGTCATCCCTCAGCTTAGACCACAGAATGTCATATTCGGTTCCATCCATGGCATTGGACAGGCAGCACCTGAGGAAGCCATTGTTGATGGTCTCGGGATCGACTTCTTCCCAGGCATCTCTGATCCAGGTGGCAATGGTGGCCATGTTTGGTTGGCGTATGCGACCAGTGGGTGAGAAGGTGTGTTCACTCTCCATCATCCATCTGGGCGGTTGCAAGCTACGTCCATGACCTGCAGCATGGACACATCCCCAGAGATGATGGCGAGATCTGTGCAAGTCTTCTTCAGGGCTGACTCCATGGACTTCATGCGGTGGCATCTGAAGGCGTCCAGCAACAGGAGCTTGTGACACAGCCTACTCTGTCTGCCCCACACGGTGTTCACCCAGTCTAGCGTGAAGGCTTCATCCATCCACACCTTGTCATGAACCCGGATGTTAACATCATTGGGAAATGGACCTTTGGCATGATCTTCCGCTTGAAGATGATGTATGGCGGGAGTTTACTTCCGTCAGCCATACACTCCAGCATGCCTGTGAAGCGGGTCTTCTAGTGGCCATTCATCTTCATGGTGATGGTCTTCGACCTGATGCGGACTACTGTGCTGTTGTAGGGCGTCCGGTCGGCATTCCTTATGTCGTTCAGTGGGTGGTCATGTTGCTTTCTCAGTTTCATGGCGAACTGTTGGTACCTCAACAGCTGATCTTCGTGATCATCAGGTGGATTCTGGGCGATGGTGATCCGCCGGCGTCTGCTCAGTCGGTTGCAGGACATGAAGCGTGTGCAACATTTATGAGCTGCCTTAAAGTCAGGCATAGATTGAGCTTTTTTGAGATCTGTAGACAGAAAGTGCGTGCATGCGTATCTCTGTGGTGGGATCCACGGAAAGTACCTCCTCCTCCTCCTCAACCTTGGGACAGGCTGCACTCTTGTCACCGATCAGCTTCAAACTTCTCCTGAGAACGTCGCCAGGGCCCGATGTTGGCCTCGTTCACTCCGAAACTTCAAGATGCAGCTCTGTTCAGCTGCATAGCTGATCATTTGGAGTTTATCTGCAGCAGTGTAGCTCATACGTCGTGTTTGCGGCATGGCTGAGTGTAACAGTACGTAAAACCAAGGACTGAATGAACGTTATTCCCGTGCGGAGTTTATTTACACGTACCGTAATACCTCGGTCACTACGCCGTGGCGAAGTAGGCGAGGTGGCGTAATAAACGAGGGTGGCGTAGTAATTGAAATGAAGTTTTTTCGCGAAAACCTTTGAATGCCATGGCAGGTGTTCATAAAAACCTGATCTGCGGTTCACCATGTCACTACTGCCGGTGAGGGAGCGAATTTTTCGGATTTTTGTGAAACTGTTACGTACGTCCCATAAAGTATCTCCACCCTTAGTTTGTTCCGGATGGCCGCGCACTAGAGGAAAGACGTCGTAATTTCTCAGTTGATTCAAAGCTGAAGATGGACATTTGTCTGTTGTATATCACCCATTCTCCTTCAAGTTGGCTCAATCTGACGGCGCCTGAAATATCAGCTAAATATGCCTGCGTATTATAATGAGGATTATACGTTCTGGGGGGGTTTACAGATCAAAATTGCGGTGCGTATTATATAAGTAACGTGTAATACACGGCACTTTACGTAGTAACTGCCATCTTGCAAAGTTATGACGCATAATACGTTTTTAGTGGTTTTCTCGAAAAAAGATTTATGAAGTTGTTCGTAAATCTTCAAAACGCATTTGAAAGTTTCAAATTACTAAAGCCGACTTAAAATTAAAGATAAACGGAAATGGTTGGAAATTGATGCCTTTAGTTAATGGACTAAATTTAATTTTCTGTCTCTCGACAGATGCTAGTATTCTTTTAAGTGAAACCGTTTACTGTTCACCGGACAACGTCACGTGACGAGCCCAGATTTTGGTCCTCTTTTGAAGACGTCTCAGCGGATCGTTAGACAAGGCGAGAAGGATTTCGATAAAATCCTAGAAATTAAATAGCATTCGCTTTAAGCAGGTGTAATTATTACGCCGTTACTGCCTTCTTGAAATCAGCTAGAATCCAAAGACGCCACTGAAGAAAGCCATTTTTTTAAGTAGTCTGGAAGAAGTCGTCTTTTCTCATAACAGGAGATCTCGTTCTTGTCTGATGGGGATTTGTATCTGTAGTTGGTGGAAGAGAGTCTGCTACTATAATTCTATAATAATTGCTTTTAAAAGGGAAAATTAGAGTTTTTTTCTCTCTAATTGTCAGAAAGAAAAAAAACGCCATTTAAAAGCAGCCACACCTTCCTTTTTTAATAAAGTATTTTAAATTTGGATTAAAATGAATTCGAAGAAGCGGATGTGGTAGCGAGATATAATGGTTCTGAAAAATGAATGTAACCTGTGGGGTATTGGGTCGGGCGGCCGGGGCGGGAGAAGAACCAGACAATTATTTAAGAACTTCTGGGGAAACAAGCACGAGGTTTCCAAAGTAGGACAAGTTTGCAAAAGCTGATAAATAACAAAATGGGCAAAGAGCCCGTAAGAACAGAATGATGGATTACCTATCAAGATGCAGCTTGGAGCCATGTGGCTGTCTCGCGCAGAGTACGAAGACGTCGGATACGCAACTCTCTTTCCTAGTAGATCGTTATAAAAAAACGGCTTAATGGTGATGATAGTAGTACATTTCAATATAACGGTCTCTACACGACCCCGTGTGCGGAAAAGAATAAAATCACTAATGAGTTAACAAGTGAATATAGGGATGGCAGGAGAAATAATACCTATATACTTTCTTACAGATGAACATTCTTAAACTGCATTTACGCATAATCATTTTTTTAGAATTTTTCCGTCACAAAACGTTCTAATGTTTCGGGAGCGTTCAATGTTAACCCTTTCTAAAACAAGTACAGTGGTACCTCGACTTACGAGTTTTTCGAGATACGAGCCAGCTTCAGAGACCCCTTCTCCCTTTCCCACGCACTCACAGTATGTGTGGTCTACCCACACACTCTTGCACCCCCTATGTGATGTGGATTCCCGTATGTCTGCAATCCCTGCATACATGCGCACCCTCCTCCCGTATATTTGTGTGTTTCCTATATTTGGTGTGTCTGGTTCTTATTAAATGACTATAACTGCACAAGGGGACTTTGTTTGCGGTCGGATGGATAAGCTAACAACTGGTGTTGCGAGTGCACACTTATTTTTTCCAACCATGGGTCCGAAGAAAGTGAGTGCGAAGGACAGTGCCGAGAAGAAGAAGCGGATGATGCGCATTGAAGTAAAGAAAGAAATTATCGAAAAACATGACCATGGTGTGCGTGTAGTGGACTTGGCGATGCAGTACGAGCGTAGCACTTCTACAATCTGCACCCTACTGAAGCAGGAGGAGTCGATAAAGGCTATAACGCCAGCCAAGGGCGTTAAAATAATTTCTAAACAGCGGACATCTATCCATGAAAGTATGGAGAAGCTGCTGATGGTGTGTTTGACTGAGAAGCAGCTCGCAGCAGATACTGTGATGGAGGCTATAATCTGCGAGAAGGCACGAGCTACTTACGCTGATTTGCTGCAGCAGACCCCAGCCACTTGTACCGGCGAGCCGATTAAAGCCAGTCGGGGCTGGTTCGAGAAGTTTAAAAAGGGGACCGGCATTCACTCCCTTGTCAGGCATGGTGAGGCAGCGAGCGCGGATATGAAGGCAGCTGAGGATTACCTCAAAACTTTTGCTGGAATTATAGCAGCCGAAGGATACATCCCCCAGCAAGTCTTCAACTGTGACAAGACAGGACTTTTTTGGTAGAAGATGCCAAGGAGGACTTATATAATGGCAGAGGAGAAGAGGATGCCAGGCCACAAACCCATGAAGGATAGGCTAACCCTCGCACTGTGCGCCAATGCGAGCGGTGACTGCAAGATTAAGCCGCTGCTGGTTTATCATTCGGAAAACCCCAGAGCCTTTAAGTCACATAAGATTCTGAAAGAAAAACTGCAGGTTATGTGGAGGGTGAATCAGAGGGCGTGGGTCACCAGGCAGTTCTTTGTGGAGTGGGTGAATTTGGTCCTTGGTCCTGACGTTAAGAAATATCTCCAGGAAAATAACCTACCCCTGCAAGCCCTTCTCGTCCTGGACAATGCACCTGCTCACCCAGCTAATCTCGAAAATGACATCCTCGAAGACTTCAAGTTTATTAAGGTTCTTTACCTTCCACCCAACACCACCCCTATCCTGCAGTCCATGGACCAGCAGGTGATTTCTAATTTCAAGAAGCTCTTCTTCACCAGGCACCTGTTCCGCCGCTGCTTTGAGGTGACGGAGAGCACAAACCTCACTCTTCGAGAGTTCTGGAAGGACCACTATAACATTGTGATATGCCTCAGAATTATCGATATGGCCTGGAAGGGTGTTACAAAGAGGACCTTAACCTCTGCGTGGAAGAAGCTGTGACCTGAGGTTGTGTCTGAAAAGGATTTAGAAAGACTCGAACCCGAAGCGGCAGTGGTGGAGGAGATTGTATCCCTCAGCAAGTCCATGAGCATGGACGTGGATGAAGGGGACATCAACGAGCTCATCGAGGAGCACTCCAAGGAACTGACAACAAAGAAGCTAAAGGAGCTACAGACGCAGCAGCACACAGAGGATTTGCAGGAAATAGGTGATGCGGAGGAGGCAAAGGAGGTTATCTCTACAAGTGCGATAAAGGAAATGTTGGGAATGTGGGAGAAACTTTCAGACTTTATTCAAAATAAACACCCAGGGCGTGCGACGGCGCTATTCAATGACGCTTGCCTAACTCATTTCAGAAACGTTTTGAAATGGAGGATAAAACAGACCTCATTGGACAGGTTTTTATCGAAAACTCCTGATGAAAGTGATGAAAGCGTGTCAAAAAGGGCAAAAATCAGCGATTAAGATTCAGTCCAGCCTTTCTCCTCCACCTCTGTCAGCATCCTCAAGTCGTCTGACCTCCAAGGTACATGCTGTACATTATACATAATAAAACCAGTTTATTCCAGTTCATTCTATTGTATTGTATTTTTTATACAATATTCGTTATTTATAAGTATATTTTTCTTATTTAAAACATGTAACAAAAAATTGTGGTTTTTTTTTGTGGGGCCCAGAACTGATTAATGGCATTTCAATTCATTTCAATGGGGAAAATTGATTCGACATACGAGTAATTCGAGGTACCACTGTATATAACATGCATACATTTTCAGAAGATTAAATAAACAATATAACCAATGATTCTAAGTGAAAATGAAAGTACATTTTCATCAACACTCGTATTTAAAACGATCCAATAATAATAAATACAGAATGGATGATAAAGGTCAGTTTGTGTATTTTTTACGCACACGAAATGCAAATCTTTCTTTTTAAGTAATTATTTTGCACACAAGAAAATGAACAGAAAATCGTTATTATTTTTTCATCTTTAATCACAGACAAAGAAGCTGAACGACCATTTTTATATGTCATATACGACATTTACCATCTGTCTTATTCAGTGTCCTGTAAGTACCGTGTAAAGATGGTATATCGGTTCTTTATGTCGGTTATTAAAGATGAGATATGATTTTTCCCGTTCAGAGTGGAATATTTCGACAAAATTAAACACTATTTTAAAATGTTTTTGCAAATTATGTTTCGTATAAGTAGAATTAAGCTGTTTCTATTGGCATTTGCATAAACTGTCAATATACTGTAATTTTGTCTTCTTAAGTGATATAGTTGCACTCTAAATAAATGGAATAAGGGTTTGAGAAAGAGAGAGAGATGACGTCAGTAAACAGAGAGAAAGAGAAAGAGATAGAGAGATGACCTCAGTAAACAGAGAGAGAGAGAGAGAGATGACGTAAAAAAACAGAGAAAGAGAGAGAGAGAGAGAGAGAGAGAGAGATGACGTCAGTAAACAGAGAGAGAGAGAGAGAGAGAGATAGAGAGAGAGATGACGTCAGTAAACAGAGAGAGAGAGAGAGAGATACAGAGAGATGACGTCAGTAAACAGAGAAGAGAGAGAGAGATAGAGAGATGACCTCAGTAAACAGAGAGAGAGAGATGACGTAAAAAAACAGAGAAAGAGAGAGAGAGATAGAGAGAGAGATGAACTAAGTAAACAGAAAGAGAGAGAGAAAGCTGAACTCAGTAAACAGAAAGAGAGAGAGAGAGAGAGAGGAGAGAGAGAGAGATGACGTAAATAAACAGAGAAAGAGAGAGAGAGATACAGAGAGATGACGTCAGTAAACAGAAAAGGAGAGAGAGAGATCTAAACAGTCCACCGATGAGGGAAGTCATCACGTGACACTCGGTGTTGTTAAAAATTATTACATTTCGGAGCAGATGGAGACTATTCCGTGTGACGTGAATGGCAGGCCGCTCGCGTGAAAAGTTCCTCTGTTGGTGAGCGGGGAACGATGGGTGGTCATAAAATGTTCTAGAAAATTGATATTCGTAATGGTCGGAATAGAAAACAGTCAATTGGGCCATCGAAGGTATTTATCTAAACGGACAGACGGAAATATGAAGGGGAAAAAAGCTTGGACGCTGCTTTAAAAAGAAGCAGCATCGACAACACAGGGCTGACTTACAGAGCTCTGGAAAGAAGGGATCTAACTGAGAGTTTAGTTGCTAGAAAACTATTTTAAGTAGAAGAAATTCTGTTCAGCGTCTGACCAGGTTAAAAAACGGTTGTGACCACGCACCTTGCGAGGTCGCCGTCTGTTGCCAGTATTTATTTTCTCTATGTTTGCTCGCCGTCATTGTCTGCAGATCAAAGACAGTCACTTTGGAGCGGAAAAAAAGGGGTTTCCTTCGATAATAAAATATTTAAGTTTTGTGTTCATGATTTATATATATCCTTTTATTACCCCAATAGAAAAATGGTAACTCTATAAAATATCCTGATAGAGACAGCCAAAACAAACGTGGAGTAACCCCGGCGTTCCTTGATTATCTTTCTATTTTTTTAGGGGCATCTTTAACACCGAACACGGGGAACCATGGTAAAATCGGCTGCTAGACTATTGGGGCTAAAGGGCAGCATCGATCTTCTCGCAAACTTTCCATAGGTTCTGCCTAACCATTGACACGTGCGGCCTTATTTTCCTAATCAAGAATTTTAAACAATTTTTACTTGTATTTTCTTGCATGAATCCTTGATGGACATTGAAGGTAGACAGACCCCTTAGATACGCCAAAGCCGGTGCCCTCTACAGATTTATAAGTACATTTATAAAGGAAAAGAATATACGAATGTTTAAAAACAAGTAACTCGTTCATATCGCAGAGCTTCCATGCTGCATAAATTAATAACTTGTATAAATGAATTTAAATACACCGCTGGTGTGACCTTGAGGCAGACGGTCAAAGAATGACTAGGGGGGTGGGAAGCAACTAATGGAGCGGGGTGCTAGTGAGGGAGCTCGGCTGGCTGGCTGACCATATCAATAAACAGCCGGCGTCGGCCGTGTGGGTCGTGCGAACAAAGTCACGTTCGTCCGTGAGCTTTCGTCAGGGTTACGTGGACACGTCGGCGAAAGTTGGTCAACTCGCCAGGTCGGCACCAGCCTCTTCCACACTCCTCTCTGTCTCTCTTCAGCAACACCTGCGCCGCTTTCTCGGCTCGGAAATCAGGCTCCTCCTGCGGCAGGTGAATGGACCGAGTGACTGACGATCGCAGGTAAGGTGGCAGGGTTGGGGTTGGGTGGGGGCGGATAAATAAGAATAAGACATTGGACGTCTGCGAGCAGTCCCCTTGTAATGTAGACAGCTGATTTCTTCTTCGCAAACCGTAAATGCAGAGTCCGCAGTATCTCTCCATCCTTAGCCCGCATCTGAAGCTGGTGACGTCAGACGGGAACCGCGTCCATGATACAGCAAGCTGCACCTCTAATCATTCTCTCTTCACCGTCGGGTTACTTCCCGCCGGACCAGCTTCACCTCGCCTGTGGCATCCCTGGAGGCCATCGACAGCTCCCTTTTCGGCGATCTTACCGCAATCTAAAAAATAATAAAATCTCATCTCTTCGAAACCACAAAAATCTACTACATCTCGTCTGGATTTAAAACCAGACAACGACCCTAACCGACTTCTGCTCCTTCTAAGGACCACGGCGCTCCCCAGATTTCAATGGTCATTCGTTTCGCACCTGCAGAAATCACGTTCTTCATCCTTTCTTACTCTTTATTGCAGTCTGGAGCCTATAATATATTTTCCATTGCTCTTTTCTTTTCTTTTAGGTTGTTCTCTCAAGTTTCATTTCTCTACATAGGGCTACTGAAAACAATACATATGAAAAGGATTTTAGAAAGAGTATATATGCATAACGGGTTTTTGGTGTAGATATGTAATTAACTTGTTAACCATACTACAGTGATTCGTAATGATCTAATCGTCAATGGTTGCGATTGCTTTAGATGATTTGGTATGAACGCATCCGTTTGGCTGTTGCAGGAGACATTACAAGACATTTCGAACCCTTGACGGTTTTGGGGTAGTTATATGTAAGACATTTCATATTTTGCTCACTAAACTTGTCAATATCAGTGAGTAGATAGATCATAAATCTGATAGAATTTACATTGCTCCGCTTTGGCACTTATTCTCTTTCTGTACTTAAATAAATGCAATCCTGTTTATTCTGGAAGTATACAAATCGTTGGCATAGTATGGCTAATGCATTTAAAGAGCAGCCACACTGTACACAAGGTCGGCAGTCCTGATCTGCAGAGTAGGCACTAAGGAGCCCCGGTAATGTGTGGGGGGGACGCTTTGGCAGTGACCGGTCGGGGGTAGATAGCCCCACTCGTGCTCACGGCCAGATCGCGGCAGTGTCGTGATGCCCTGACTATCCTTCGATCAGTGCGCTGCGCGAGTGGTGTGAGCTGGGCGCCATCTTCCATAAGAATTACCGCTCTCTTTGGCCGGACGACCATTGGCACAGACGGGCAGAAAGGACCGTTTTTTTTCCCGAAATTTGGATCATCCATCGACCCAAGCCGCACCTTGCACCGTAACAGACAGACGACTAGGTTTGTGAATGGTTCAGGAAAATTCCTCTGATGGACGGCCCGTCGCCTATAGAGGGGCTCTGTCGCTTGACATCAATGAAACCATGTATTGGGGAAAACTGCGATGTTCCAGGAGGCGGGGTACCGTTTGCGTTGGCCACTGCAGTCGACGGGTGGCATTGCGCGGAGTAGCGAAGAGTGATGTGCATTTCACCGATATTCCGTTGTACTCCAATATCTGGTGTACCCGTTCTGCTACATTTGTAGACGATTGATCAGGGTTCGATCTCCATGTTTCCCATCACAGCACAAAGTTTCCATTCTGTCGGCTTTGGTAGTCCAGGACGTAGATAAACAGTTGTTTCTACAACCAGCAGCGCTGACACGACAGCGGAACATTCACAGCGGCTTGGAGATTTCCCTACCGGTGTCCAACTGCACGCCCCATTTCGAGGTCCATCAGTTCCCGTGTGGCCGTCTGTAGACTGAGGCTTTCTCTATAGCTCGCAATCATGTGACTGTCATGTGACCGGAATTGCTTATTTGAATCTCGGGGGAAGTGTCCATTTAATTATATCAACTGATATAACTAACTACGGTGAGGAAACTGTATTACGAAAATCCCACGAATAGGATTAATTACACGCTATCTTCCAAGAGTATGAAAAACGCTGTTCTAAAATAAAGCCACGATGACTGGGCTTACGTCTTTGATATGGTTCGATTGGCTTGCCAGAATAACTTGCGCATTTTAAGATAGGCAAAGAATAAGTAAATGTTTATTAACCAAGTAAATCCATTTACTTTTGTATTGAGTAAATTCTAATATCTCTAGTGTAGTGGTTCTCAACGTGGGCAATTCGATTTTTAAGGGGGGAAATTTGATTTTCAAGGGGGGCAATTGAGTACGAATGAAGAGGTCTGGGTCCAAATTTTCGATTTTTATTTTTTGGATTTTCCATCAGGTAAAGTTTATGTTTCAGATGCTATTTTGAGTAAATATTTTTTTTAGTGAAAAGGTCTTTATTGTGTAGTTATTACATAATCACTGTGCCATCGCTCTTCATGCACGTCACACAAAGTGCACGAGGTCATGGAAGAACCTTATTTATTGAATTTGATTTAGAACTGCGATTCAAAGGGCTTTTGCTAAGTTACCATTATAATAACTTTCCTCCGTTTTCTCTCAAATGAGAGCATTTCCATTTTCTGAAAATTCAGAGCTCGTAAACAAAGAAGTTGTTTTGGTGTTTTCACGCAAGGTAATTGATACATATTTCTTTGGTTGCTCGTGAATATATTTGATTGTTTAGTATTGTGATGATACGAGAAGATACATAAAGTGTCAGAGATGAAAACTTAATAGTCCAAATGCTAATATAATACAACAGTCTTGCCAAATTCATTGTGTATGTGTGTGTGCATATTTTTGTCAGACGATTATCGTCAATACATTCGTGTGTGATACAAATTTCTCACACATTCGTAAAAATCTGGTGTACCGCACTGTCTGTCCTTATATGCTGTATAAAACGAATCGGCATTGTTTTATTAATTATGTGTTAACTTCATTTCATTTATGTGTTTACTTGAACGTTCTAATTATTTTATTTCATTTTTGTTAACTTAAACGTCTTAAATTCTGAAAGTGCATTTCACTTCTTAAGATTACTCATTTATTTCAGTCACAGCCCCTATGCGTAAAATGAGTAGTGCAAGCAAAAAGAAAGTTCGTCAGTATTCAGAGGAATTTTTGAAATTTGGTTTCATACCCGCTGCTCATGATGAAAGGTCACCTTTCTGTCTCTTATGCCAACAATGCTTGACCAACGAATCAATGAAACGAGGTCATCTTGAGGCGCATTTGAAGGCGAAACATAGTGCGTATGTAAATTCAGATTTGAATTCAAATCTTTAAAGAATAAGTTTGAAAAAAGATCAACAATAAAGTCTCTGTTCACTGCACAAACTGCTACTATCAGTCGTACTCTTGAGGCAAGTTATGAAATTTCTTTACTCATTGCTAAATCTGGAAAAATCATATTATAGGGGAGGATTTAATTAAACCATCAATATCTGCATTTCTTAAAACAGTTCTGGAAAAAGATGACAAAGATGTTAAAGCCATGCCACTCAGTAACGACACTGTTAGGAGAAGAATAGATGAAATGAGTGAAGATATTGAAACACAACTTGTTGAAAAGCTGAAATCAAGAAAATTCTCAGTACAAATGGATGAATCAACTGTGAGAGGCAGTGAGGCCTTATTGCTAACTTATGTAAGATATATTGATAAAGGTGAATTTGTTGAAGAAATGTTATTCTGCAAATCTTTAGATACCACCACTACCGCCGCTGATATATATAATAAACTAAAATACTACTTAGATATCAATAATATACCAATGGAAAACATAACAACTTGTGCAGCTGATGTTGCTCCTGTTATGATGGGCAAGAAAAATGGCTGCTTAATATTAATGAAAGATGAGAATCCGGAGATTCTTCTTGTGCACTGTGTTATTCATAGAGAGAACTTAGTGTCGAAAGCTGATGGTGCTCCTGTTATGATGGGCAAGAAAAATGGCTGCTTAATATTAATGAAAGATGAGAATCCGGAGATTCTTCTTGTGCACTGTGTTATTCATAGAGAGAACTTAGTGTCGAAAAATATTTCTCCTGTACTTAATGAGGTACTGAAATCAGTTATAAAATCTATCAATGCTATCAAAACTAATGCCAAATGTGAGCGTCTTTTCGAGAAATTTTGTGAAAATAACAATTCAGACTATGTGAGACTTTTACTTCACACTGAGGTACGGTGGCTTTCGAAAGCGAATTGTTTGAAAAGATTCATGGAACTGTTTGATGAACTTAGTGGCTTTCTAAGTGAGAAGCCTGAAATGAAGCACCTGCTAACCGTTGATGGAAAAGCGTTCTTGAGTTATTTAGCAGATATTTTCGAAAAACTGAATGTGTTGAGTAAACAACTTCAAGGAACAAATAAAACACTTGTTGATGTTGATGCAAAGGCGAAGATATTTGGCTTTATTTCATTTATCGAGTTATGCCAAAAAAATATTTCTGACAAAAATTTTGACCAATTTCATTAGCTAAAAAAATGTGAGCCGACTGAGGCTGCTGTGCTTGTCATTGTGGATCATCTGAAAATATTGGCCTCTGATTTTAAAGAAAGATTTTCTGATTTAAAACAGATTAATTTTCCATCGTGGGTGATGCAGCCAGTGCTTGTGGATTTATCTGATGTTTCAGTGCAGTACCAAGAAGAACTCTCGGAAATAAAAAATGATGAGTAAGTTAAAACTTTATTCAACATAAAAGGAGCGATGGCATGGCTTTGTGATGAGACAGAAACTAAATACCCAAATTCAACTAGCTTTGCAAGGAAACTGTTGTTACCGTTTCCATCTTCATATTTAGCTGAATGTGGCTTTAGCGTTGTAAATGATTTGCTACTGAAGAAAAGAAATTCACTGGATATCAGTAAACGAGGAGATTTGAGACTAAAGCTGACTAAATTAGTGCCTAATATAAAATCTCTTTGTAGCAGGCATAAAGCACAAGGGTCTCACTAACTTTATTCCGCTTTTCTTGAGGTGTGCTCAAATGGCATTTTGCATTTGATAGGAGCCTATACTTTATTGTACAGTAATTAAAATGATCAAATAAGCTTCCATTCAAATTAGTTTGTGTTCATAGTGCATTTCAGTTTTCTATTACATGTTTTGAATTTTTATTTGCTATTTTGTATGAGACAATCCACAAATATTTTCATAAATATAGAAATTTTCTCTCTCTTTATTACCTGTGAATTCTCTCTTATTATCATATGTATCATTATTAAAATCTAATACCACTTAATATTTTTTCTTACAATTTTTTCAGTAATTTCTTGCTCAAAACTTTAACTGTCTTTTGTTTATTTCATTTGTCATGGATGCCATGTTCTTTTGAAGCTGTTTAAACCAAGGTATTGGCGTTTTAAGCTTCTTCAGCTGAAACGGAGTTAACTTTTTAAATGATAAGAATTATATATCACCACATGGGGGCATCAGGATTTTAGAGGTGATTAGGTGGGGCATGGCCCAAAAAAGGTTGAGAACCACTGCTCTAGTGCATTTATAACAAGTTAATATTTGGGGGGGAATCACCTTTTTCAGTCGGGTTCGAAAACTGTTTGTCCGTCCGGCCCAGAGCTGCTCCTGAAGAAGTAAACAAAAGAAAACAGGAATTAAATGAAACTGTTCCACTGGATGTGGAAGAAGACAACTTCCTACGGTTACCATATCAGTGTAACTTAGTCGCTTTCCGTACTTTGGTGAGTGGCGTGTTTAGCTCCAGTCTACACAGCTGACTTTCCGTTAGTGGCCCCTTTAAAATATCCCCACCGGGTGGCAGATTTTAAATTTTACTTTTATCGTATAAATATTTTTTATCGTCTCTTAATATTTCGCTTACAAAAATCCGCCCGCCTTCTTTCTGGAGACGTCTCACCGGCCGGCGGAGACGCGGACAACTTTCGAAGGCAACAAGAAAACTTACTTTATCACTTTCAATTTAAATTCTGTTCCCATCGTTCGCACCAGGGTTACATTAACTCTATATGGAGCTGCTCTTAACCCTGAAATTCGAACGGAAGGCCGGCCGCCCCTCTTTGCGCCGCCCTGGTGACTGACTGGTTGGCCAAAGAATGACCGAGATTTTTACAACCAACCCTGTAAATGGAAGGGGGAGGAACAGGGTCGTAAAGAAATATGTGGAATATTAAAAATTGCTAGTTTCTGCTTCTACAGCCAGGGTGCGTGAAGTATGCAAGCAAAATGTCTGTTATATATATATATGGTCCCTGTATTAGTGAGGTGTCCTGGCCTGAAATGTAGAAGGTTCACGTCGAGGAATGGTACGGTTACTGGGAACTTTACTGGTGTAACTTAAACTGCAATAGTGCCATTTTAAAAGACTACGAAACACGTGCACGTAGAACTTTGTGTGGGAGACAAGAGATGCGGATCATTATTCCGCCTTTTTCGGTCATATTTTATCAGAGCCCCGGCCAGGCCGCACCGAGGTTTACGCTGCAAAATCTCGCCAGCGTCATCAATGTCGTGTGGCGCCCCCTTCCCTTTTGAGCAGTAACAAAGGTTGGTTACCGTTCTTGGACTGCTGATGTCTCGTCTCCACAAGTTCCCACCGATTGCGGCTGAAGCAATACTCATCTTTGTTATTGTTGAGAAAGTAGCCGCGCGGCCTGGCCAGGGTAATACGGTCGAATCCTATTGTCGCTGGTTGTGGTCCCGTGAGGAGGGGCTTCCTTATCTCGGAAGTGCAGTTCCTGTAGGGGCGTCGAGTGCGCGCGCGCGCGCGTGTGTGGTAGAAAAGGATTCTACAAGATCAGCACCAACAACTACGTTCCGCCGTCATGGTGCAGCCTCCACATACTGGGACTAAACCTCGCTCTCTCTCTCTCTCTCTCTCCCTTGAAGCTCCTCACCCCTATCTAGCCGTCCACACGATCTGCCGGTAACGGAAATCGATTGTGAAGAGACCTTGGCGCTACTATTCAAGGCGGAAATGCCGGTTCCTTTATGCATAGAAACGCTTGTGTTCGGTGGTCTCTGGTGGTTGGTTTTCTTTCCCTGTAGACATCACCAAACCCCTCCTCTTGTCTGTTTGCTGAATCTAACGTCAATCGACCTCCTCCCTCCCCCCCACCGGTGTCTCACTTCCGTGGCGCGCGAACGGCGATTCCGTCTGATATCCCGCCCTCGCGCTCTGCTGTGCTGCGTCGGAGACCTGGAGACTTTCTAGGAATCAAATCATCCGGTGTTGGAGAAAAATCTCTTCTTCATCGCCTAAATAATTTGTACATTTATGTGTGGTTGCCTACTACTGAAATTGCATTCACGGGAAAACACCAAAAATGATCCATCAACCCTGTTGAGAGTCTTTGATACCTTCTTTCACAAGATACACAAACAGCGTCATCACCTCGAAGAAGCAAACCTGGGCGTGTTGGTGATGAAAGCGTTAACGTCCCAACCTCGCTTTTTGTCGTCTTTGTTGCGAGGTACTAAAGTTACAGCCAACTGGAATCTTCGGTTATGAAAAAGTTAGGGAGCGACAGCCCTTATTGAGAAGAGTACATTTTGGATATCTTGTTTTTTTTAATGTTTACTGAATGACAGGCAGTAGTGTAGGTATTTTTTATTGTACTGTTCTTTATTCCAATGATTTTTCTCCTTGTTACTTGTTGACCTCCTTTGCATACATTCCCGAGAGACTTCACTGCGAACTGCGATGACTTCGGTCCTCAGCTGCAGCAACGAACTGAAATACATCGGATGGTCAATGCATAAATTTGTAATAGTAAAAACATCACTTTTCGCAGAAAATTCGCCGTATTATACAAATGTTATTAGTTTCTCTTTTTTTTAAAAAAAAAAAAAACAATTTCGCAGTTCAAGGGAAAATACTCTAATCATCAAACTAATGTTAGAGTGATGCCCCCTTGGTTACTCAACTTTCTGAAATAAAATTATAAGGAGCACACGAGACTTAAATAGATGCAATAAGTTTCTAAAATTCAACAGTTCAAGGATATAAAAAATATTGAGGTTAAAGATTCGTAAAAAGAGTCTGTTATATTAGTTGGTATTGCCAATAAATATTGTTTGTCATTGGGTGTATAGATGATTAATCAAAAATCAATTGATAAAGATTGTCTCCCTTACATCAGTACTTTCTTGAATACGATTTTGCAAACAATTATTAATTTAAAAAAAAAAACTACAAACAAAGATAAAATAATAATAGGTGGACAATTTTCGAAGCGCTGGCACAAAATATTTTTAAATAATAAGGCTTAATCATAAAACAGAGTTCTTGTTTAAAATGATACTATAAATATTTTCATAGAAAGAGAAAATGAAAAGTTGAGAAATGTTTATGATATATAAGTCACCAGTCTGAAGCGAAATGTAGCAATTTTATTAAACCTAATGCAATAAATCTATTCTGTCCATGTACACAAAAAAAATCGTTTGGAGGCTGGACAAGAGAACCTTTTGGAAAGAAGATTAAAGAGTAAGCAGGGGTCTGTGCGGCGTCTATCGTGGACAGCTGTTAAAATAGGGGGACATTTTAATATGGCTACGGCTGAAGTAAGTCTCCGAAACCACAGGTCATCCTGACTGTAAAAGATTGTAAACACGGCGGCCATTTAACCGTGCTGCATGGAGATTACGAAACTGTTGCTAGGCTACAGGTATCACTGTTATTACTATTATCATCAACATCATCAAAATATATTTAAAGTTTTTCTTTTTAAAAAAAACTTAAATATATTTGGATCAGGGCTCTTCGGTTTTTGTTTTCTTATTAAATGTAGAGTAAATATTTTTTCCACTGTAGTTACAACCCAAAAATGAACCTCATTTTTCCACGATCCGTTTTCCCTCCATCAGCTGTCGCCGGCGAACCGACCAGGTCAGGTCAGGTCTGTCGCGTTCATTTCAAGAGAATTTTCCGACAAATTTAAATCTTCGATACACTTCGGACACGTACGGGCGAGAGCACAAACGTGTTTGTTTTCAGCTGTGCGAGATGGGTAACTGTGTTAGACTCGCACCTGCTCTGACGTCAGCCTCTTCTACATGTCTTCAGAAGCGGCCATGAAAAGATACACAAGACGATTGTCTTTGGAACATCAGCATACGTAATTAATTAATTATTTCTTTTTTACATTTAACATTTTAGCATTTAGCATGAAAACCGAGGTATAAGCAGTAGTACTACACGTTAAAACTGTCTGGATTTCTGTTATTTTATTGAAAGTAAAGTTGCATACAAAATGATTTTATAATCGTTGTTACGGAAAACATTAGCAGTTCTAATTTATCCAAAATGGTGAAGTCACGTGTAGAAATTTGGCAAAACAGCCGGACGGTTCCGAGTTTGTACTGTGGGTCATATGTGACGTAAAGAGAGACAGGATGGACGGTTTAAAAGGCACGAGTTCGCCAGTACTAAGTAATAATAATGATCAGGCCTAAGGCACAACAACAGTTTGTAGTCTGCTTTGACAGAATATTCTCACGCGATTCTTAGTGAAAAATCACAGACACAAATATAAGTACTGTATAATTCGAAAACAACCAGGCACCGCTGTGTCGACAATTTAATACGTACCTTTTAACAGCACAATATTTGAAAATACCCTTTACTTCAGCACATTTATGTTTACTCTACATCGTGCCGATATTTTCAAGGGAACAGCTTAGCGCCTTCTTTTTCCTACAATAGGGTAGTAAGCGTCGCTTGGATCTGACGCCAACGGGTCCTACGTCTGTCCTTTTCAGATCGAGACTTTACAGAAATCCTACAACTGCTTGATTCCTCCACTGTAACCGAAGTCTGTTTTAATATCTTAGAAGCATAATTAGTTTGATCTGCTGTTATTATGCGAGGCGATTTTTAAAAATGTTTATATTTTCTAGATTCCGAAATATCGGGAGCCACGTTATATGTGGTGGGAATTAACGTTCATAATTTTATTTGTTTTAATCGCTGGCCCGGTTTTGTCGATTTGAAATTTTCGAACAGCCGCGGACATTAGCGAAAGCGTGGCCAGATATTAGGTGTCCACAATAGGCAGTTAAAAACACAGATGTGAGGTCAAAGGTTGTGAAGTAGAAGAACGAGCGAAAGGGTATCGCATTTGGAAAATGCGCCAGGAACAGAAGTACTGAAGGTGTGAAACTGACAAACCGGTACAAATTGTTCCTGTCACCCGTGGCAACCAGTTGGCCAACAATGGCGTTTTACCTGAAGCTAAAGGTACGCGATGTCACCTTGTCGCACCATGTGATTGATCTCACCTGGACCGCTTCCGGCTGTAACAGGTCAAATTTGAGATGTTTTTATTATTATTATTATTATTATTATTATTATTATTATTGGGAGAGGGTTTAAAGCTTCAAGTGAATAAGCAGAAGTTCATTTCATTATTATATGTTGTGTGAAACAGCAGTTCAAATGAATGGGAAAATCCGTGAAACAGTGGGAAATTCGAGGTTCAGAAACAGGTAGAAGACAGTGCAGCAACACCCAGAGGCGGGCTGGACTTAACGAGAAGCCGAGTCCAGATCACAGCTCAGCTGGATTAGATTATTTCCTGAATGGTCACTGCCAAAATAAACTAACCCTGAGGTTTGTTTGTTGTTTTTTTGTACTTTCGCTTCCTCTTGCCCGATGACGCAAAAAGATGGCGACAACCCGCCCCCCCCCCCAGTGTTTATATGTTTCAAAACTGGTTCACGATTCAAAGAGCAGCAGCTAAAACGTCGACAGAAAGGAGCTTATAAAATCGTTAATAAATTAACAGTACGTGCGTCATGCTTCTGTCTCGACCTACAGGGTAAAGAGAAAGTAGGTGCACGCGTTACATCAACAAGAAAAAAAAACGGATTGGCTTCTCTCTAATATACGGCAACAACTTACTTCGTTATTTAATGTATCTAGCCCTCCATCTACCCCATCCTTTCAACCTTCAAAGCTGCTGCGACCAGTCATCAAACGACACGACATCTGCGGTAGTGACTTCTCTCACTTGTTTGTTGTCCCGCTTCCTTCCGCGAGAACTCCTTTCATTTAATTGAGTAAATACGAGAGGATAGCATCGAGGTTACTCCGGAAAAGATGTATTTGGAACTTGCGCCAACCCGCGCCTCCCTGTGACATCTTCGCAAATTCTCCGAGCGATAAGTGCCGGTCGGTCAGGTTCGTTGTGGGGCGATAATTTATGCGGCTGTGCGAAACTGTACCACGTTGACTCTTTGACGTTCTTTCCACCGCATCTCGCCGCTGGGGTTTTTTGGAAAAGAAACGTCGTGGGTAGGAAGTACGAGCCGTCTACCGGCACCGATCTAGAACTCGGTTCTCTCCCCGCGCTCCGCGCCTTGAAGAAAAGAAAAAAACACTGGACTTATTAAAATCAAGGGCAGAACCCTAGTTCTTAATGAATGGTAAATTTTAATCAGGTTTTGTCTTAATGCAGTTATGATTTTACAAAGTGAAGTCAGAGGAAGCAGGAAGTTTACAAGTTCATTCAAGTTACTCCCGAATTAGGGTGCATTAACTTAGAAATATGAAATGTTTATTTAAAGATCCAGAGAAAGACCCCAAATTTAAAGCCCTGGAAATCGAATGTGGTTACGAGACATGACGCGTGATACCATAGATTTGTATGAGCTCCGTAAGAGAGGTAGAACTATTAAGCTCTTTTCTGACCTGGCAGCGTAGTTAATTGAGCAGGGAGAAAATGTATTATCCACCATTTATATTAAATGTTTTAAAACATTTTAAAAAGCATATGCAAATAACTAAAAATATTACTTATAATTTAACCGAGTCATTTTCATGCCCACTGAAATGAGTTAAAACTTACACTACTAACTTAAAATGTTTTTGATTTTTTTTAATGACTTAAACCGTTTCTCCGAGTACTCTGGTTTCCTCCCGCATCTAAAACTGAAGAGTTCTAGTAACGCTTTCCCTGACGAAGTCGTCGGATAACCCACTACGCTTCTTCTCCAGGGTTCTCTCTCTCTCTCTCTCTCTCTCTCGTATTTATCGGCGTACGACCCAATAACTTATCCCCACATCATCAATTTCGAGAGAATTTGTCAGTATAATCTCCACATGCTTTTATAATAAATATCAGCGACGACATAACTCTCCAATTAAGAAGATCAGAAACATCTACATGTGTATCATAGTAACCCATGGTGCTCTATAGCGTTCGCTTTAGCGTCATAGTTGTGCAAGATGTATTGTGTGGCGTTTGCACGTGTTCTGACATCTCACGGTTTTTTCTACTCTCAATCCGAAGATAATTTCTAATATTAATTTTTTTATGCATTTAATAAATCGTGATTAGCCATTTCGCTACTGAAGTGAAATCATAGCCCGTAGTGGTATGTGTTCAACTTGTGTGGATATCACTTTCTTTTAGAAACAGTTTTATATAATCTTCTCTTCTAAAAAAAAGTGTGAGAAAACAAACAGTCCCCGAACTGAGTTATGCATTTTTAAGAAGAAATACGCTTCAAGACGGTGCATAGTAATCATAAATGCAGCGATACCTTAGACGCGGTCACCTTTGAATAATTTTAAGTTCTGCCGGCGAAGACGGGGAACTAGACCGCTGGGGTCGGACTTATCAGTGAGATAAATATAGACCTCTACAACCAGGCACACGTTGAATTAAACTCTGACCTCTATAGCCAGGCACTTGGATTAAATTTTTATTTTCACAAACACGACTTACACTCGATGAGATTCACGGAAAACAGAATAAATAAATAGATAAGAAATCCGTATAGCAATAAGCAATAATTTGAAACTTAAAGCACATTGTTATCAGGTATCGATTTTAATTTGTAGCCTTTCATTTTCTTTAAAAAAATCACGCCTTTGTCTCCATGACTACTAGAGCTCCACCCAAGAACAATAATAATATTTACCCTCTTTTTTTTCTTCCACAAATTGCTTGATATAATTCTAGTAGTATCTTAAATTATTGACATTAAATCCTTATTGCTCTACATGGAATCTGAGTTTGTCAAGAATTTTCCCCGAAATGCCACTCGGATTTGACATGTACCCCACACAGCTCGAAACCTCTTGCTCTTTTACTTTAATTTTTGTACGTTAGAATATCCCAGCATTGGAAACCATTCACCATTAGGGAGTTTATTACCCCCCTTTTTTTTGGTAACACCACGGTACTTGGGAAGTCTTCTGAGCTAACGAAAACGGGAATTTAATTAACATAATAACTTTTATTATTATTTTCCTCTACTCCACCCTCTGTTAACGCTGTACTCATAGTAATGCTAGCTTAACTAGTAGGACACTAGTTGCTTGATGCTCTTATTGCAGACACTTCGCACACCAGGTTTCTCATCACGTTGTCGTGCAGATGCCGTAGAGACGAGCCGACGTGCGACACCCGTCACCTTAATGCAGGCACTAAGAAGACTTTGTTGGTTCCGATGGTTTTTTAAGGAATGTCTGAAGATGGGAATACAGATGATCCTTAAATTGCCACTATGTGCTTCCTGTTTTGGCGTCGGGACAGTAACAAAAGAAAAAACTACAGTTTCGAACGTGGAGCTGAAACTTCTCGAAGTCGTGTTGGCATTTCGGGGAATGGGCGGGGCCCTATTCGCAAGATCACCTCAACAGGCTTCACCAGTAAGGTCGTCAAGTCCGAGTGATGTCCCATCCTTAAAAAAAGAAAGGCATATCGTCGTGTCCCCGGCCAGCCGTAGCCAATTATTGTTTAGCGTCTGTTTGCAAAACATCCCAGCAATTTTTAAGGTGGCTGGCTCCTCATAAACTTATTGATAAATCAGGGGATGGGCGAGATAGAATGCTAAGATGGCCTGTCGACCAGTCTACTTGTCCTCTGCATTATAACAAGTAAGGAAAACCTAACCCCACACGAGATGCCATTTAAACCGACCCGGGTTTACAGCCACCAAACACTGACTTTGTAGGGAAGGAAGGACCGCCATCGTTATATACTATCTCTTCCCCGAGTTAATTACTGAATAAGTGGACGTTATCGGGGGCCAAGGTAGGTGTACAAAAGTAATCTCATCTTTCGCTGCCCTGATTTACAGTGTTCCTATACCGTGAGTGGCGATAACGAGACGATGACGTCTGAATAGCAAAGTGTTCATTGTTAATAGATAGGACTAGTCCCTTATCTGCCACAGGGCTTGACCCCTCACGAATTAATGGAGGTAGCAAACCTTTTAAATACCAGAGAAATTCCTTAGAACGCGGGATAATATTTAATCCTTCTTTGTATTCTTTGTTCTCCTTTTAATTTCCTATTTTATTTTGCTCTGTTATGAACATTATCTCTCTGATTTATACTTAGAGGGCGCGAGATGAAAAAAAAACCCTACATATATTTAGCTATTAATGATCATCCTTTTAAACACGCGATAAAGGACATGCATTTATATTTGATACCAGTGATAGCGAGATACGGTTTCAACCTAGTTCCGTTAGCCTTCCCCTAAAGACTGCATGGAAAGCTAACGTTAAGATACCAAACTTACTTTCGTAAATCCGCTTCTACCTCCCTGATGCTCCACTTGCATCTCTATCAAGACAGTGCAACGACTTCATTACGTGCGTGTATTATAGATTCTAGAAATGTACACTTAAAGTGTGAGGGCGCGGTCTTTACTGACCAGCAATAGTTTCGTAGGACCCATCTGCAGAAACAGACTAGCATTTATTTCTTCTCTTCGGATTTCGGCAGGAACGGCAGCTGGCAGGATTCCAAGGATCCGCTCCTGCCAGCAGCAACACGACCGTCTCCTGTCTCTCTCACTCTCTACTATAACGCAAAACGTTTCTCATCACTAGAATTTATGACGAATATCTGGAACCAGATCCGTAAAGTGACTGTTTGCTTGTGTTGGTGTGAGGAAAAGAATTCTTAAGATTTAAGTCCAAATATTCCTCATTCGAAGATTTTAATCCGAGAGTAATATAAAAAAGACTGAATTCAAAAGTGGTTCATGTTGTTGGTTTTACCTCTCATGATCTCGACGGCTGTCAGTTAAGATTTTACTTTGCGTTTAATTAATATTTTCACCTGGGAAGACTGGATTAATGTAATCTACTGTCGGATCTTCGTTGTTTTTACTGACGTTTCGACACCAAATTAAAGAGGCATTTTGTTGTTGCTGACCTTTTTTGGTTTAGAAATATCACATACCTAACGTGTGATGTCGTCGGTGTTAGAAATTGGAGAGGATTACTTCGTGAATAATCTATTGGTGTAAGACAATAAATCTCAGAGATCTTTCGCTATCGCAATCATCTGGGATTATTCCTGTGAGAGAATATACTGTCAGCTTCGTCACGTTCTCATTTCGGCTAAGAGATTTTCCATAAAAGTTTCTCTTGAAGCTGACTGCGGCATCGCCATCTATCGCGGAAGCGATTAAGTGTTTGGTTGTCGAACCTTTCCGAGACGGAAGTAAACAGGAAGCAGACTGATGTCGCTTACTGCTTTGTCAGAAACGTTCTCCCTCTCAGAATACAACGTGAAAATTGACTAGAACATTTTATTTTTCTATAAAAAGCAATAGGCACGAAGTGATTCGATCAACGCTAGATTTTCACTTGAGGGAATGATCAACGAGATAGCCTCAGACACTTTTATTGTATTCTTATCGAGTTAAAGGCGCTTTAGGACAAAAGATATTCCGAAATTTAACATAAATAAATCAGATACCATTTAGGCTTTTAAAAAGGAAAGAAAAATATAGTGGCATAGCTAATGTGTGTACAGGTTGATGGGAAGGCATTATGGCTGACGTAACTCCCTTAGGTTTAAAACAATGCGATAATTAAGACTAGCTATACTGACAATTCCCACCTGACACCGCATTCCATACACCGTCTAAAAGGATCATATGTACAAGTCGAGTTGTTCCTAGACTTTATTATTCCCTCTATTGATTTTAAATGTAATCAAATAAAAAAATTTTAAATCTTAATAGGACATTTCTTGTCTGCGTAAGTAAATTGAAAAAATATTTATTCTTCTCAGAAATTTTACGCATCCAAAAAAACACTTTATATATTTTAACTTTTAAATTAAAAAAAAATATATTACAAATTATTAGTGTTTTTTTTTTTTCTTTTCCAAAAACTAAAGTAAAAGTCATCGTTACTTCATCTTTAACGACTGCTATAAATAACCGAAAGGCCGTCTTTGCACGGCGTTTAAATGACAGTAAATATGAACGATAATAAATGCTGTCCTCTATTGCAGTCATCAGAGACGACGACCTTCCGTCCGGAAATCTTCAACTGCTTTCAAATTAACTTTTAACAGCATTTTCTTCCGGAATTGTCATCAGTTAGCAAAATCTACGAAATACAGGGTTTTTTTTTATGAATTGTAATTCTTTTTCGAGACAAAGAGACTTTTGTGGTTGTAATCTTCTTATCGCGATGAGATTTAAATTTCTGAATCACAGGAGATCGGGTTCCAGATCCATGCAACGTAATTTAAGTTTGTTATTTTGCATCTTTTAGTTAATACGTTATCGACATTTATCCCGCAGATGTACGCAGTAAATGACAACAAAGACATAAAATCAAACAAGCGGATCCATCACTAAAATCTACTCTGATAAAATAGCTTATAAAAAAGCGACAAAAATTCGTCTTCTCTCATAATACGTAGGTACTTTCTAGTAACACAGATAGTTTGATTTCTGTCCCCACCCCGTGTGTCCAAGTAATCTCATCGTACTTATTCCTGCACCGTCGTTAATCAATTTACCTGGAAAATGATGTCTACCTGTCTTATTCGCGTGACAGCTACCTACCGCCTGTCGATAACAAAAGCCATTTGAACGAGTATCACGCCACGACGTACCTGTTAATTCCCGGTTAGGAGAAAGACATTCTCAGGTAAAGGTTGGTCAGTGGATAAATAGATACCACTGAAAACAATAGAGTCAATAAAAGCGACAAGCCACCGTCTCTCACCTGTCCAATGCTGTTAGAATAAAGGTAACGAAATCGCTGTTCAGGATAAATGCTTCTTGCACATCAGAAAATGCTACTACTCTCGTTGTTAGACGCATTTATTTTGTACTTGGATTTGGTGCTGATCTCTGTAACCTCGCTATGACTGATTAATCCTAAATCTAATTTTCAGAATTCAGTTAGCTTTCATGACAGAAAAAAAAAAAAAAAATGGTTTCTCATTAACGAGGAGCCAGACAAAGACTTAGGCTATCAAATTCCAGTTTTCTAGTCCGATCCGACACATGCGTTGAAACAAAATATCTGGATTTCACGATTTTCGTCGGCTTCTGCGCCCCGAATTACGCCTTACTTTTCGTGCGATAAGTCCTTCAAAGCAGACGACGTAATTCGTTGCTTTGGCTGATCGATGAAGCGTTGATGAAGATCTGTCAGTGAGAAAATCAGTGGCTTAGTGAGCAGGTGGTGAGAAAGAGGATTACCTCCCCTGTTCGGTGACCCTGCCCGCCCGCCAGGCTGACAGCTTGATGCGACATCAACCGGTACAGAGTAGGAAACAATAAATCTCTAAATTTTGCCTTTACTACCTGACATTTTTTTAAAAAAGCACACAAACACACACACACAGATGACCGTCTGTTGTCTAATCCCTCAGACTACTTGATTTTTTTTTCTTTTTCATTTAATACGATGTGACTGGAATCTTGGCAAAAAATGGCTTCTGCTTAGCTAAGTGTTCAGAACTATTTTATATCAGCAGATTTCTCCGCAATTTGTGTTTTTCGGCTGGTTTCCGTGATCCATATTAATCCTTACACCTCTGTGTCCACGTGTTAAGCAAACTATTTCTTTGAAAGACTATACTGGATGAAATTGTTCAACTCAACTGAATATATTCATCACAAACTCGCACACAGTTGAGAAGCACTGCAGTCCCCTAATTTTCAATGGTTTAATAAAGAGGAGGCCGTTTCAAAGAATGAGCTTTGAAAATAGCATTATGGGATTTTCTCGTCTCAGTAATTATTCCTGCACTATAAAATTAAAGCGATATTTCTCATTATTGCATAATTCGCCCAAATTAAATTAATAGCAGCGAATATCTTTTTTGTTCTTGTTGTTGTTGTTCGGGAAAGAATAACAGAGGTGGTAAAACAACACAATATCGTGACAGCATTCTTTTTCGTGCTGGAGCCAGGTTGCTTTTATCTCCATAGTAAACCTGAGATGAGTTTATTTGAAATTTTAAAAAAATTCGTTCGAAATAGTAAAAGCTTCTAAGATGGTATTGCCGCTACCTGGAGGGTTATCAACGATGCTATGGATTCTTGACCCCACAGGATAACTCAGTGACTCTGACAAAAGATCTGTCAAATCTTCTTATGGAGATATGACGTCACCTTCTTCGATGTTATTTACGATCACCGACCGGAGTCAGATATATCGTCGATAGGTACGTTTTCCTACTCACAACACAACACGTGCTCCAGGTAAACAAACGGTCGGCAACCTACAAATATAGAATTATGGAGATATCCTGGCAATATTTGGTTTTCATAAAAAGCTATACCTTTATTTTACAATGATACAAAATTATTTACCAAAATATGGAAATATCAGTTAAAGTATTACTTTCTGTATCTGTTTTGATAGAACTCCAAATGAATTAAATTTTCAGATACAGCTCCCTTAGATATTTGCTGGTTAAATGCCCGAAAGTACCGCAACAGTTTGGCATTTAATATCATCATCATCATCATCATCATCATCATCATCATCATTTATCTTTGTTGCAGATATTTATTTCTTGCTATATGCAGCACCTTACTGTTGTTTGCTTTATTCTGACCCGTGTATCTTTGTCGTCAGTTACAAACTGCGCGTCCGGTGTTTCTTACTACATCGTCTCCCCATCCCTGGGGACTGCACAGAGCGCCCCTGCTGTAAGAATGGTCTGGTTCCAGAGTCGTGCACTCCCCACCGGCGCGATATGAACCCTCCCGACTCGGCGGTTTGAACAATGCGCCGATGACAGACACCTGTTGCATATCGAGCCGAGCCAGGGGTCGGTCGGGGATTCTTTAGGACTGTCACGAGATACGAGTACTTCTACTCTTATCTCTGATGCGTTAATGATTGAAGGTTATCCTTCCTGAACGCCGTCCGCCCGCCTCTCTCTACGCCATCGCTCTTTTCTATCCCCCCCCCCCCCAGCCTCACTCGGACGCCCCTCTGCCGACGTATTGTTGTTCCCAACACCGGTGAAGCCATCACGTGACGAGCGGCGTCCTCTCTCCTCTCTCTCTCTCTCTCTCTCTGTCTCCAGCCACACACACAAATCGCGTTCATTCTCAGTCACACACCGCCCTGACCCGACCTGGGTTAGGAAAATAAAAGAAGACCGTGTCCCGCTCGATGTCACGCGGCGGTATGCCCCACCCCCTTGAGTCGAGTGGGGGGGGGATCTGAATTTGCATTCAGATCAGAACTGGGTTAAGCCAGGCGCTTGCACGCTCACGGAGGACCCCGTGGGGGGGGGGCAGCCCGCGCTATATCTGCGCCGTCACATCTCCGCCCCCCTTAGCAGACGACCGCACGTGCGCGGGACCCGTCTGCGCAGACATTCTCGGAGACGAAGGGAGGTGGAGCGCACACGTAAGTATTGGAGCTCGGGGGTACTCTCTCTCTCTCTCTCGTCCGTCTGTGGGACCGGGGGGCAGGGGGCAGGGGAAATAAGGGTCCATCACCATTCTCTTCTAACACGCGAGTGAAAGGCATAGCGGTCTGGAAATGGTCGTCCACGTGCCCTGACCCCCCAAAAGGGTTTATCTTCATTAACTGTCAGCAGACATCCACCACTGGCAGGGACGTGCGCGTCCTGGTCCCTCATTTGCAGGGGAAATCACTATTTCTCACATTTTATTCGCTACATATTAATACAAAGAGAACTTACGGCTGCTGGGCTGGATACAGACAGACGTATATTACTGATGTCTTTCGATTGTTGTTATTATTATTATTATTATTATTATTATTATTATTATTATTATTATTATTATTATTGTTGTTGTTGTTGTTGTGTTGTTGTTGTTGTCTCCTCTTTGCACTAAAGTTTATTTTAGTCTTTTCCACCAAAAATGTGATTGTTATTTAACGTTCGGTGATGTTTATTAGATGATCAACCTCTCGTAGGCGTTCCGAGGGCTCCTCCGCCTGGCTGGTGGGGTGGAGACAGGCGGGTATAGCGATCAAATTTCTTAGTTTACTCTCCTTCGCTTGTTGTTGTCACCCGCCGCTTTGTCTTAAATACCCGTGATATAAAATAATAAATGCATGGGAGGGACGGTCCTCCGCTGGCGATGTCGAGAGGCGGGCACCCCGGGTACTCTATCTAGTAACCTGGGCCCGGAGTCGGGTGGTGGACACGAGCGAGATGTCGCTAATTTAACGTTTCATTTTGCGTATTTTCTTGGAATTTCGCGAATTTTTTTTCTTCACAAAACAGTAGAGTTTCCAGACAAGGAGGGGATTTAGGAATTTCAATAGTTTTGACGGGTAAGCTATTTAATAAACTCTCGGACGAGACTACGCTTTTACCCTTCGAAAGTAACCGGTATACAGGAAGTTATGACTGGAATAACATGCATCTCTTTCTGTTCTTCTATAACCGGTCACCAAATTTATCTTTAAAAGAAGACGGAGACATATCAAGTGACATTTCACCTGTCCGTACTTTTTAACTAATCTGCTAGAAATGTCTGTATGTTTTCTGTTTATTCAAATTATTCTATAGGAATATACACAAACAGCGAAAAAATATTTTCATATATATTGTCAGTAAATATTCATTAACTATTTAATTTTTGTATTGAATTACTGCTCCATCATGTGTCGAATTTTCTCTCCGTGTGTAAATCTGTAAAAAGTTCCAAAGAATAACATTATTGTCAAAGAGAAGCAGCAGAGATGTTACCCTCTCACCCTGCTTCCTAGTCTTTACATCCATCTAACCGACTACCAGACTAAAACAGAAATAAAACTACATAATTTATCATCGTCTTCATCAGCTACAATGCCATCTGCTCTGCACCAATCGGACGCTAGGATTGAAAAGAGGGGGGAGAAAAAACACACCGAAGGTTAGAGACTTACAACTCTACTGTCTTTCTAAAATTGACAAAACTTTGTTAAAGGATAATTATAATCTTATTTGATTTCGCCTGACAGAGCGGTACTCCGGAGGGGGTGACTGTTAGAGTTGGTAAAGATCTAAGATGGGAAGTGGAGACTCGTGTACTGGGAGGCTGGCGGTACTTTCTAGATGAGCTAAGTCCAAAAACAACTTCGGTATCGTCGGGTCAACTCTCAGAAGTGGGCGCTTCAGGGTTAAACTGAAATAAAGGAGAAAAAAGATTTTATTTTTATTTTTTCATCCGTGGATTCTTTTGCGTACACACACACACACACACACACACACACACACACAACACACACACACACACACCACACACACTCACACACAGACAGACACACACACACTCACACACACTCACACACAGACAGACACACACACACACTCACACACACACTCACACACAGACAGACACACACACACACACACTCACACAGACAGACACACACACTCACACACACACACTCACACGGACAGACACACACACTCACACAGACACTCACACACACTCACACACACACTCACACAGACAGACACACACACACACACTCACACAGACAGACACACACACTCACACACACTCACACAGACACACACCACACACTCACACAGACACTCACACACACACTCACACACACACTCACACAGACACTCACACACACTCACACACACACACTCACACAGTCACTCACACACTCTCACACACACACACACATACACACAAGCCTGATTTCCTTGTTTTGATTGTGTGGGCTCTACCTGCACCCGTCAAACTCCATGGGGATGAATGACTTACATTTCTTTCCGATTCTGCCTCCTTTTGAACACCAAGCAAATATTGTTTAATGTTTTCTCTCCCCGGGGTGGCAGTGACTACTACTTACCACCGGTCCGTCTCCCCGCGGGGGGGTACCAATATACCTGCTGGCTTTGTTATTCTGGAGATGGTTTGGGCTGAATATTTTTGAGAAGGTCACCAGAATACGTTCTCAAGACGCTGCTAATGTTTTAAATAGAAAAAAATACTTCCCCCCCCCCCGAAAAAAGACAGACGTGTACTTCAGTTCTTTTCGGTTAGTTTAACCTGACTTCAATGCGCCCCTACCGAGCTTTTGGCCACACGGAACAAAGAGAGAATGGATGAACCGCCTGCCAATGGCATGGTGAGGGACAAATAAATGGTCTCCGTTTTCTAAATCCCGAGTTCGTCGTCAACTCTCGAATTTTATTACCGCAGTTTGGCCATTAAAAATTGATGAAGGAAAACAATTAGCTGGACATGAGTCGTTATAACCTAAAGGGCTGGTTCTGCGAAGCTATCACGTGACGCTGCCCCGGATACAAGAAGAGTTTGCCCGGTCTAGTAACGTTCTAACGTCAGCATCGGTTAGACAGGGATTTCAGTCCACGTGTTCGTTTAGGGGCCCTTCCCCACTACGGGTGCTGTTTGAAGAGCGGAGATTTTTAGTTACTTTGCCTCATTTTCTTTTCCATCTCTCTCCACTCGTCAGTCGGGCGACATTCTACTCTTTATTTGTGTCTTAAAAAGAAAGAATATTGTTTTAAAATTACTACTACTACTACTACTACTACTACTACTACTACTACTACTACTACTACTACTACTACTAATAATAATAATAATAATAATAATAATAATAATAATAATAAGAAGAAGAAGAAGAAGAAGAAGAAGAATGCATTATTGATTAAAGAAATACAAAGTCTAAGTTACTGAAATTTCTATATTTGATAATTTGCATAAGGTTTTGATTTTCTGTTTCTCCGGTTCAAGTTCACGTATCATTTGGTTTTTAGTATTAAATTAGGCTATGATATAAAATATATACTTTTAAGGTTTCAGTAAATATCTCTAAAAATTGAACTCTGATATTGTAAATTAATTATTTTCATTTTAATCTAATCTTGCTTCATTTTATTACCTGAGTTGTTCATTTTACTTTGTTTATTCAGTTATTTTGTTTGATTTAAATTTAATTAATTTATTTACCAGTTTACCTGGTCTACTCATTCATTGAAATATATTTACTTACTTTACATTTATTGAACTCGGTTCTTCTAATCTTAGGTTCCGGTGAGAAGTCCGTGGGTGGTTACTGTTCTGTCTTTGAATAGTCCGACCGCTTCCTCGAAACTTGGGAATTTGAAATATTTACAGAGATTTCGAATGTGACACTTGGCCAGTTCAATTTCGCGAAAACCCTGCGGGAAGCCTGATTTACGAACGGTTAAAGGTTTTCAGTGCATTAACCCTGACGAAAAAATACGGGGGGGGGGGAGGATGTCCATTCGCCAAGAGTTGACCGATATCTCTAAATGCATAAGGCAGAAGAGAGTCCCAACGATCGTAAGAACTGACATGTGTCCAGCGCGAGGCTGTGGCGCAGTTGGATGAGCTGCCACCGAGAGGGTTAACCACTTCAGTAGTTTTTTAAAGGAAAACTTGTAAAAGCAATGACGGCTTCCTATTTCATGGAGGCAGCTCACCTACGGAAAACTATTTTTCTGTCTAATTAACCAAGTTTTGTTTTTGTACAGTGATTTCAAATGCAATAACAGAGATATTTCCGCAGAATGAGCTGCGTCTCTTTGCACCAGAACCTGACCCGTAACTGCAGTCGTGGCTAACCCTAACCCCACATACTGTAGTACCCATTACACTAACCATCTGGACCGGATAAACTCCGAATAACGGATGGAAAGTGCTCCTCACAAAAACTGTATACCTTTTTTTTCTTTTTACAAACGTGTTTTTTGGGGAATGTACCCCTGTATCTGCAATAATTCTTGCGTAAGGAAAGATAATACAAGCACGCCATTGTTGTGTAATTCATCAACATTTACTGTCACTTGCAATTGTTTATGGGAATAATGTAACACGCATGTAATTAGATAGAATGAATTACCTCCAATAGGCTGCAAATCACATTTCTTGGATGAATCAATAATACAGTGGATATTCCACCGGGAATCTTCTGACATCACTCGTTATGTGTCTTCTGCCTTTTTACTAGCGCTTCACATTCTCCTTCTCCCAACAGACCCTTCAAAGGAAAGACTGCGCCAAGACTGCTGCTTGTCGTTTTTACTGTGGAAGATGCGTCTGTTCGAAAGTACCTCCATGTCCCTTTACGTATCAATGTCCCCGGGAATTACTGTGTTTCGCTAAATTTTAAAGGTTGTAAAAAGGAAAAGAAGAACGAAAACAACCTACTTTTTCTTTTTAATGACAGTGAATTGATTCCCTAGTCAGGTGACTGATGCCGTAGTGGCAAAATAGCGAAGTTCGATTTTTCCCATGTTAAATCGGTAATACAAACACAGCTACAGTCAGCACTTTTCTAGTCAGGAGAAAGTAAGGCAGCCATAGCCTCCATCTGATTTCGTTCCTTGCAGTCACATGATAGCAAAATGGTCTATGCAGCTGCTACCAGAATCTATCGGGTGTTTATAATTTAAAAAACCACTAGTAAAGCCCACAATTTTAGCACATATTCATATTTATGATTTACTTTCAGTATTTAAATATCTAATCACGACTCATCAAATGCATATTAAAGAATAATTAATTAATGCTGTGTAGGTCGTCATCTCGTGTTTTTAAGCTTTTTTGTAGTGAGAATAGAAAAGGCGTTGACGTTAGAACCATGCGAACGTCATGCAGTTCTAACCGTCTTGAACAGCTATAACGCATACTAGGCCGTTTGTTTTCTTGACAGAAGAGCTCTGGATACTGTAGACATTAGATTCACTGCAACCTACGTGAAAATTAATGATGTAGGAGAACTGTAAAAATGTCTGTAGTTATGGAGCTATTTAAAGGAGTTTACTAGCTGCATTCTTTTCTTTTAACGAGATTGGTAGTTCTTGTAGTCAGAAATTATGAAGTAATAGTTAAACTACATTTTTGCAGCGTTTTGGTAGAAAATGAAAAAAGAGGGTGCCATACTGAGGCCGACCCCTCCCTTTTTATTCTTTTTTTTTTTTTTCACGTTTCAGCGCTACTCCGTCTCAACCTTAGGCGATAGAGAGAAGAAATACAATCGCCAACAGTGAACCGCGATGTCTCTGCTTCGTGTAGCTGCTCCGTTGCCGAGTGGGCTTTTTGCCAGTCTCGGTGGCCTGTCATTGGTTTGTCCTTCCAGTCATTTTCTTCGCAACTACAAGCACGGGAAACAAACCAGCGCGGACTAATCGATAACAGTCGGCAAGTTGAGCCCATAGTAAATCGGGCGACGAAATGCCGCGGTACCGCAGTCATCATCCGTACAGTTGAAATGGCCTCATCCCAGAATAATCGTGAAAGCAAAACTCCCAACAAAACAGGTTTTAATGATGCCGTAAAGGTACGTGGTTATATTACCTTCCATACTATCGTGCAGGCGATGAACTACTCGAAATCTGTGAGATAACTCGTGTATCGTTTAAATATATTTTGTGGTGCTTCTTTTCACACACACAAAAAAAAACGATTGCGAGTTCTAATGATAATTAACCGAGGTGGTTAAGCTCAAAATTTGGGCGCAAATAAAATGCGTTATCATGATAATACGGAAAATACTTGGATAACATGGATAGCCTGGTTGTTGGAGGTTTTTTTTTTTGTTTTGTTTTGATTTCGAGTGCTGCCATCTAGCATATGAAAAGAAAATAACTAGTTATCTTTCTTGAGTCGAGCTTCTTATGGCTGTTAAGTACGTTTACAATTTTTATATCGCTTTCAGTTGCTATTTTTAATTGTGTTTTGCAATGAGGAAATTGATTATGAAAAGACTACAGAAAACTCGATGAATCTACATTTTTAACAGGTATTTACATATCTTTTTATTATAATTTAGCCACTCCGACTAGTGCCGTAAATATACACTGTAATAAACAGATCATTTTTCTTTGTTTTTGAAATAAGATACCTGACCAGTTCACTCGTCGACAATACTGATCCACATACATTCACTTTTTTCTAGCCTAGTAAACAAAGTGTATAGCAGGATTAGGGTCCATCACTCTTGTTGATTTGTAGCCTATTGAGTCTCCCAGAATTTATTTTTTTTAGAAGTGACTGGCTAATACAGAAAAATATACCTGTCCCTAATTGACTGTTTATGGAAAAATCACACTCGGACCTGGCGTTTCCCGGTCAGCTAAAATGCCTGCAATTATTCATGTGATGAAAATAAACATATAGCTCTTATTTATCCGTGCTGAGATTTGGAGAGAAGACTGGCGAAATGTCCTTGAAAAGGAATGAAAATCTGTATCATTTGGAAGCCAATGGCCACAGTAAGTTTGGTGAAAATATCGGATGAGATGTAGCTTCTGATTGTTTTAGGGATGGATCTCAAAACAAAGGCTTGGAGATGTGATTAAAGCTGAAACTAATCAGAGAAGTGACAGATATGAACAAATACTTAGTTGTCGTGCAGCTCAATGTATCCCCCTACTAATTTGTACTGGATTAATCCTACAAAATAATAATCTAAAACAAACTGCTGATGTGGCAAAACGTTAGCTTCAGCAAAGCGTTGATGATGGATCTTTAACATTAATGGATTGAACTGCCTGACGTCTGGACATGATTATTATAGAGGCTATGTGGGACCTCATCAATATGGTGGGGGAAAACGCTTGGATGAACTATGAGAAGTTCTCTTTAATACACGGAGAAACACCAGTTCAGTTTATTTATAATCTTCTTGCAAGCTTATTCAAACGTACTCAGTGTCTTTCAAGTTTACACGTGCACACACAGAGTAATTTCAACATTTAGTAAAACTAAATACAGTATCTATCAGCAGTAGATGGAAATAAAATTAGTTTCTGAAATATATTAATAAAGAAACAGACTTATTTAGTCTCGTAGGAGTTTCCATAACCAATTCCACTACTATATTTTTGCAGGTTTTTTGTCGAATTAAAGTTTCAGTTGCCAAGCCAAAGAAAATAGATCCCAACTGGTCGAGATTGTGTATCATGGCGATAGTCGGTATTAATATTCTAAATGATGACGTGAAGATGCACTGACACTAAAGAAAGATATCTGGTAAAAAGGTTCTTCCGAAAATCGTCAAATAGTTGCTTCTGTGTTGACTTAAGGATAACCATCAATGTCCTCCGAAACTAATTTTTTTCTATTCTTTGATTAAGAACAGAAAGGGTCGGTACTTATGTATCTGTTACCTTCTAGGATTTTGTTTTTCTTACAGATAGTTGTGGGCAAACAGAGTAAAACCTAAATTGAAATTACTTACGTGGTGATATCGAGTGATGATAGAATTGGAGATGAATGGAATAAGTTATCACTGGTAGACGCCGATATTGATCATGTAAACTAATTTTAAAATGACCTTGATATGCATTTATTTGCACTCGTATAAAACTATTATGTATAGAGAAATCATTTTAAAAATCATAAAACTTCTCAAATTATTTTCTTTATTCATCTTGTTTTCCTCTTGTTTATTTTTAAGAAAATGCATCTGGACTACTGTATACAAGATAAGATACTGGGAGCAGACGAGGATATTCTCGAATGTTTACTTTCATTTCATTACAGGCTACCCGGATGTTCGCACCAGCCGGTCTGACATTTTTCGTGCATCGCCTAATCACGAGACAGACGAGAACACAAATCCCAGTCTACCTGAGCGGTAAGCTGACAGGTAGAAAGAATGGCGCCCGTTTTGTAGCACCGCTGAAGATCATTACCTGCCACAGCACATGACTGGCAGACACAAAAACGACAGGTAAGTTATCGAGAGATTACGTTCGCCTACCTATCACACGTTTGATTTGCTAACGGCTCGTTTAAAGGGCACGTGATTACAAAGCCCGCCTCGGGTATAAACGGAGCGAGGAACCTCGCATCACATGGCTGAGTTTCCCGGGGCAATTTGCGGCGGTGCGTTGGCTAGGAGATCGGTTTAATTAAACCCTGTCATTAATGAAACCTTCTCTCCTCTTTTTTTTTTTTTTTTTTGCGTTTTACCTGGACGTAATTTCTACTTAATTCTGTTGGAAATCCACACGCAAGCGATAAACCCAGCTATTAGTTAGAAACCGAACATTTTTGCGAAAATGGATGTAGAGAACAACAGCAGCGAACAGTGGGACTATGACAATGACTGCGCTAGACGTTGAGGAAAAGCTTCAGCCAGCTAGCATCGCTATACAGATGGTCTGCTTTGACTGGCAACTGCAAACTGGTCAATCGTGGACTATTGCCATAACATTTGCATTGCCGGAGTTGAACGGTCCATCATTGACCAGCTTTAATTAACTTATTTAAAATTGAGATAAATACCAGGACACTAAAATGCCAAATCGTAATATCCCAGACTTGGTTTTCAATACGCGTAATGTGACGTCACAGACAGCAGAACGGAGCCACTTGATTAATTGTTGATTAGGCCACTGAGTGTGGTTATCTCCCTTTCTTCAAGGAATCGACGCTCAAAATCTACTATATTTGCTCGTCTCAGAATCAGTTCGCGCTATCATTTACCTTCCGTACTTTAAATAATGGCAGCGAACAGAAGCGATGCTGACGATGCTATGCAGTGACCTGTCTGAAAACTGCGGAATCTAGCACGAAAAATTCTTTAAACCGTTGTCTATTGGGGGGAGGTGTCACATGCCGTGTCGTGCAATTAACCAAGCTGTGTGAGGCACTGCACGGCTACAGAAACATCGCTGGAGAGAGGAGCCAAGTGTCCCTGGCTCCACTGAAGCGTGGTGTCTTATGAAACAGCGTCTGCTTCGGTAAAAGATCTTATTTATTTATTCATTTATGCCTAAATTTGTTTTGACATCAGAGCTTAATTTTAGACAAATTAAGAAAGGAATCAAAACTACACGGCGATATATACGTTGTAGGTGACAAGAGAAGTTACTGTAATGGATGCTATATTATCTTGACGTCTTTCTTAAAAGAAATAGCGACACTCATCTTTATTTCCTGATCATCTAAACAAGATGTAAAAATTATTTGCAAAAAAAAAAAAAAAATCATTTCTACAGTAGATTTTAAAATACCTTTTAAAACATATATATATAAATAAGTAAATACATAAAATCCCAGAAAACTACTTTGTTTAATTATCTATTTTTTATATTTTCCACCGATAAGTTTGTTCCTACATCTATAAAGCACGTAACATTTGCCAGTCTTTGTATGCTCAGTAGTCTATTAATTTAAAATCGCTTTAAATAAGGCAAAATAGTAATTATTAAATTTCGTTTTCGATATTATTAAGTTCTGGTTTTATATTTCAGGAAAAATTTTTAAAAGGTAGCGAATGGAATAGTTTTCGAAGTTTCATTAGTTTAATTTAAATTCATTCTACCTCCAGGTAAAGTAAAATTGACCTGAGACTTGACAAGAGAATCGTGTGGTGGAAAAAGGTAGATGATTATCAACACAACTTTTGAACCGATTTACTGACCTGGTCTTAATGTTTGAGATATCGATTGTAGCCCTAACCTCCCACCCTCGTTCGGAACATTTGTTCACGCCTCCCCATCGTGTTGCTCACAAGACATTGAATACGTTATCTGAGCCGTTATCTGCCAGTTTTTGCGCAAAGCGTGAACTGTTCAGGAATACTCTAAATGGAAAAATTCCTTGTCTTTACATTATGGTAGATTGGATTTCCAGAGATGTTCTACACGTTGTGAATACATCGTTCAACAAAAAAGGTAACTAATGAAAAAGCGATACGCGCGTGCCCAGTTGTCTCTGCAAGCCCAGCATTTTTCATTCCAGTCATTTGCCATCTCTAGACTTTTGTATACATCTCTGTACCATACTTGCACACAGTGCCAGTTTTAGACACGTGTCGCCCCGAATTTATACTAATTAACGCTCGCATATAGATTGCGATATTATACTTCATTCCAAATCCAATCTTCTGGCCCACCGCAGCTTGCGTGTGTGGGTGCGAGTAACGAAATCAAAGCTTAGGTGCGATTTCGCTCAACTGTTAAACTGTCCCACTGCTGTAGCGTTTTACTTTTAGTTAATATGAAGGAAAATCTGGGCAGCACTTATGTCAAGGCGTATAGCCGGGATCAAATCTTGGAACCTGAGATGTTTTATTCCTGAGCATTTGTTTACCATCTTAACACTAATTAATCTGGTATAGTTTTAACACCTCGCACTCGCCATATATTATTTAAATACGGTGATTTTGAGACTTTTTTTGCAGCCAATTTGGTAACTGATTTTATGTTTTTCCGTTCTCTAATCATTTTCGTGTCAGGTCCCCTTTGTGTAGCTTATCAGCCTGATAACAATTGTTTGTGACTTTATTTATAATTACTTAGCGATCTGGAAACTGTGTGTAAGTGAACGCCTTGTCACAGCACAAGTTGTCACCAATCTTTTCATAGCAATGATCTGACGTCATATACGTACTTGTTTAATTGCGGGACTTTCGTGACTTTGACACATTAAATGACTGTAATTATTTCAATGTAATTTATTCATTTGATTTTTTGTTTGTTTGTTTTTTATTTTTATTTTTGTACGAACTATTGTCATCCGGTGTCATGCAAGTTATATTATTTTAAAAGAGTTTCCTCCCTTTGGATTCTGCACTGCTTGCTCCTTTAGTATTTATCCATTAGAGGACTTCCGTTCAACGTTTCTAAGCAACACGTGGATGACAAAAAACAAAAGAAAATTTCAAAACTTGACAGATTTTCTTTATCTGAAGACAACATTTAGTTTTAACAAATTTTCTTGTTTTCTTAGCTATATAAATTAAATATCTGATGTTAGCATAACGGTTTATTTTTATTATTTTGAGTTTTAAAATTGATATTATGTTTTGTGTTTAGAATTTTTACTTTAACGAGAGTTTAAATTACTACGCCACTGCTCAAAGGTTGTGGTTCACAATAGTAATTTTACTTCTTATGTGATATTGTATATAAAACTAAGATCAAAATCATTTCACCAATACAGAATTTATGTTGATAGTTGATCAAATATCCATTTGAAGTTGGTAATGTATCAAATTAAATAGAATTATGAATAAACGTATAATCTAAAACACATGATAGTTTGTGATAAATTGTAATTTATCTACAAATTTTCTTATTTATAGAACATAAACCGATGTGAATTCTTTTAATCAAGTTATAAATATAATCTTTAAGTGAAAGTAGTTATACGATTCCAAAATTAATTACCTATGTAAGAACGGCGATAAGCTATTGTTATACTGAGCATCCTTGCGAGACAATGCAAAGTGTTATCAAATGGAGTTGCTTACAAAATACTGCATCACAAACAGACTGATCCCAACAGTGACCCGGAAAGAATAAGAACAAAACCAAAAACCACTTCTAAAAGAGAAGACTACTACATTACGGTCGAAATTCGTAATAGATGTTTGCCCAGCTTCCAGATAACTGATGCCTTAAATGGAGCACGAAATAATCTCACATTTGCATCTACTGTTAAAAGAAGCTGAAATCAGCTGGACTAATTAGAAGAAAAGCAACACGGAATCCTCTATTAAGGTCTCAAAGCAATTAAAGGGACTTAAGCTAAAAGTTATAAAATTGAATAATTGAGCATTTAGAAATAGATGCTCTGAACTGATAAATCCAAAATTAAGATATTTGGATCAAATCGTGCGTTTTAAGCCTGTCGCATTTGACTGAACACACGCTAAAATATTGCATTGCGCTTAGTATTAAGCATGGAGGGGAAAACATAATAGTCTTGGGTTGTTTTCTGGCGACACAGTCGGTGATTTGTATAAACTTGAGAATACGCTAACCATACAAAGATATTACAATATACTCCGAGACATGTCATTTCAGTGGCGTTACGTTTTGGATGACGAACAATTCTTACAGCAAAACGATGGATCGAAACACACTTCTAAACTCAGTCAGAATTATTTATGTATAAAAACAAGTGCGTGAGATTTTCACTATCATTGAATGGCCACCGCAGTCACCGGACTTAAACCCCACTGAAATCGTATGGGATGAAATAGATAGAAGAGCACAAGATAAACAATCATCTTCATCCCAACAGTTGAGGCAGTTCTTACAGGAGGTTTGGAATGCAGCGCCGAAAGATTATCTCGGAGACTTCCAAGAATATCAGGTACTAATTGCAGCTAAAGGAAGATATTTGGATCAATCAAAAGTACTGATCGTAATAAAATAAATGATTGATTATTAAACTTATTAATTAAATTATTAAAAGTAAATTTTAATTGTTTCACTTGTTTTATGCTCGTTGATAAGTTACATATCCATTAAAACTTTAAATTTCTGTAACTGACTCAAACTTTTGAGCAGTAGTATACATAAAATCAAAATTTTAAAAAAAGCAAAAGCAGAATCTGTTTATAAATGTAACTTACTGAACAAAGATATTACGGTTTATTATTGACCTACTAAAAGCGGAAGATGAGCTCGAACCTTTTCATCTCATTAGTGGTAACTGAGTGAACTATATCGTTGCTGATCTTTCCCTGTCACCATTATCTTAGCTCTTCCTGTTGAAGCGCATTAATAGTCGGTTATTTTAGCAGCTCTATATACTTGTGTGGGGGGGGGAGACTGCACGCGTGGTCTGGGTTTTCTGTGCTAGATCAGTCTGCTGGATCGTAGCCTTTATTTCCATTTCAGAAAACGGTCTCTTTTGTTTTCTACGACTTCTTGCATCCGAAACAAGCCCGTGCAAGTAACTGATTTAAGGCAAAAGCGACAAACGACGACAGGAACGTACGGTTCGTCAATGAAGCTAGAACAACGTCACGGGAGAAAACAGCGACTAACGCCGTACTTTCGTCCATAGCTCGCGAGTCTTGGAGCTTTGCATTGGAAGCCAGCGACTTCGGCATCATGTTTGCCGGCCCACAGTAGTCTGACAGCTACGGCTCCACTGTAGTGGCTCGGGGGGGGGGGCAATTTTAAGTGACAACTTTCTGCTTTTGTTGCATCGTGTAGGAAGCCATCGTGTGCCGCTGACGTCCGTGTCGGATATCGGCAGCAGGGACATTAACACAGATCTAATGGTGTAATGGCCATTACGGTTTAGTGGCACCCTTAAGCTCATAGTACGATGTCGCCCAATCGAATCTGTCCGTGTGTATCGAAGGGTTTCATGGAAGCCTTCATAATTTACTTTTTTGCATTATTCCAGCATTTAAAGCTTAAACATTCCCAGTGTTTATGGGTTTTACGTGGCCTCTGTGTCACTGTATATAAACTATTCTCGTAAATTGTCGTTAATCGATTTTTTATTTTTTTTCCAGATTTGGCCTCTAAAAACTGCTAAACTTTGGTGGTGGGGGGACATTTTTTTATCTGTCTGTGATGTTAAAATACTGGGGACGTTCAAATGAAACAACACCGCCGACAATAGAATCGCTGTGATTGTATTTGGCCGGGTTTTATTTGAACGTACTTAGCACGACAGCAGAGCGGGATCTTCTCGAACCGCTCGCTACAGGGTGGCGGACCTGAAAGAGGGCACTGAGTTTTCGAAAAGCGTTTTCGTTAATAAATGCTGGTGGTCTCGAACCTGGGAAGATCGATCAACGAGCCAGGGCTCACACTCTGGTGGCATTGCAACGGAGCGTTTGTAGGCAGTTCTCTTTAAGTCATTTCCTTCCGCTTTCTTAAAAAGAGCCTTAACGCGTGATAATTAAACTCCCTATCCGTGTTTTCTGTCTTTAATGGGGTTGACAATCACCGGAACACGATCGCTGTAACACCCGAATGCGTGCGTAGCGCTATCACCTATCACACTGCTGATAAACCTTTGATGTTGCCCGCACCCGGCAGTCAGTCTCTCTCTCTCTCTCCTCTCTCTCTCTCTCTCTCTCTCTCTCTCTCTCTCTCTCTCTACAATGTACTCTTTTTACTAAGGCAGTAAGAAAATGCAAAACTATAAAATTTCTCGTTCTGCTATTGCTTAGAAACGTGATCACAAATTTACTAAACACTTCGATACTATACTGGACGTTACACTGATAATAACTCCTTAGATTGGTTTACCCCGCTTTTACACAGGCTACGGAGTCTGCCTTGCGCGCCTACTTTCAATTTCAGTTCATGTTCGTAGTTTGTCCGAAATTAATTTCAGAATTAAAAATATTCTAATACTTTATTTAGAAAACAATGTACATTTCTCTAATGAGCGACGGTCTGTTAACTAGATCCGGAATATCTTTTTTCCAATACTTCTAACTGAGGTAAAAGGAAATGGCCGATCAGTTTAAGAAAATCACAAAGCTGGCAAGTTGATCTGGACGTCGGCCAATGAAGCGTGAAATAGGTAAGAAAAAGGTGTACAATGGTACCTTTGTCCGCCTTACTGTATGGTATCCTAACCCCACTAAAGTAAACCATATGTCCAAATTACGTTGTACGTCTGCCCATTACTTTATTATAGAATACTGAAAAAAACTTGACATAACCCCAGACTTACACTTCTCTTCCTATCAAAAGCTCTGCCTGACCAGGTGTGCCTGTTAGCAGTAAAGTATTCCGACTCAGGACTAATCTGAGATTGCAATTCAATGTCATAAATCTGGCTAGACAAATGGCCTACCCGATCGTGTGACGGCATTTCCTGTGCTGCTTTTCTACGAAAAGAGACGCATTTCCGTCCGACACGGCTGACGTGCCCCCTATCGTGATGTGCAGAATATTTTTTCGCTAATCTCCAATTAACACACTTTTTGTTATGTTCCGTCAAAGACAGAAATATCGGAACAAACCGAGCAGTAAATTGGACTGGGCGCTTGTTTGTTTTTAACAGATCTTTTGATCACAGAAGCACAGATTTACAATTAAGCGGCTTCACGTTCTTTCTCATGGAACCAAAATTTAGAGTGCAAATTAAAAAAAAAAAAAAAAAAAAAAAAATAATAATAATAATAATAATAATAAGGGAATCGTGACGAGTTGCTAATCTAAGCAATGGGTGTTCGAGGAACATCGACGGCCGAGTCATGTTGACCTGGACAGCTAGACCACGGGTTTAAAATGTTTGTTTTTGTTTCAGTTGGTAAAAATTTAATGAAAGTAACAGGAAGTAAAAGAAGCTTTAAGTTCAGTCGATGGGAGTTTCGTGTCGATAGATAAGATGCTGATGTCTATTTTTAAGAATATTGCTACATGAGTAGGAAAGTTATTTTGGTAAGGAAGTGGGAGGCGTAACTTATCCCTAAATGAGTTCCTGCGCTTTCCCCCGCTCAGCTGTAACTGTAGCGCACGTTGTCCGAGCAGCCCTCATAGAAGCAGATGTGTTGATGATGTGGTAAAATAATTGTACATCTTCCCTCACACGCTCACTACAAAGTATCCTAATTTCTACTGCAAAGACAAAGAATTTCTCCCGTATGGCTGAAAATGGGGGGGGTGTTTAATGGGGGGGGGTGTTGAAACTAAATACGATAACAAAAGGGCAGTGAGTGAGGAGCTTTCGAAATGGAATAGAGTTCCAAAGTCCGTCTGGTTGCTGTATTCGGTTTTAATAACCACGTCAGAGCGAACAGATGATTGAAAAAACCTCAGGTGTCGAAATATGTTTAGAAGGGAATTTTTTTTTTCCTGCCTATTGTTTAGGCAACAGTATCCGGTTTATCTAGCATTAATTACCACAAACAAAAACTGAGATGGGGTTTCAAATCAAAGCTGCAAGGTCACCCCTCAGAACCCACAGGTGAGACCTAAACAGGCTGTTGTTTAAACACGTGTATGTAATTCGAAATCTAGACTTTTTTAAAATTACATTATCTTCGAATTCGGGTTTTAAACTGACTTCAGGCGCAGTGGGCCTTGGGTTAGTGGCGACTGAAGATAGAAACCTTTATTTAACCTGTTCTATATGGTTTGTTGTTACTCGACTTCCTCAAACAGGTGGCGCTGTAAACAGATAAACAATTCGAACAACAACTTCTCAAAAACAAATTTCAGACAGTAGACATTAAACGTGTCCGACCCGATCACCATTAGGGAACAGCTGGTCGCAGAGTTCGGCCGTCATGTTGTAGTCCACCAGAACGAAACTCTCAGCGAGCTTTTGTTTGCCAATGTTCCCGGTCTGCTAGCCCACACCATCGAAGACAAACAGATCATGGTCGACCGCTTCTTCGCGGCCAGCCGCCATGGCTTAGGTCCGGAAATTCCCGACGTCACGTACCATCCGGCGCCACTGCGGACCGACCGCTCTGCACCATCATCGAACTGGATGTTCCGCGCCAACGAAGGCGGCGCTGCTTTCTGTAAACTGAGGGGACATTCGCACACCACGATATACTAAGCAGTCGTCTGATCTACCCGACCCCGTGGCTGTGAAGCAGTCAGCCCCATGACCTGGACTCTCCCTCTCTCTCCCCGTGGTGTACTCCCCACGTATCCGCTGGTTGACCTCGAAGTTCTCCGACGTGGGTCTGGTCTGTCTCACTGAAGCATCAGCTGCACCGAGTACAGGTGGATCCACGACAGCCGAACGATCGGGTGAGTGTTAAAATCTCCACGCAGCAATTGTTGGTAGGGCCGGTGGGAAATGAAGAAGCCTCCTTCTCCCATCCCTTTCCACCCCCAGCGGTTCTCTCATCACATTACGCTGACTCTTCCATTGCCGCCCAGCGCACGCGTTTCCGACACGGAGGACCTTTTTAATTCCCCGACACACCTGACGGTCCTCGTCAACAATAGTGGAGGGTTTTTAATGCAGAAATTCCACGACCTTTGCGAGTCCTTATAAGGGAACTGCACTAATTTTCTGGCGACGACAGACCTGCTGACTAAAGAAGTGGGAGGCCGATAAATCTGAAACCGTTTGCTGTCAGTCCGTGGGTCCGTCCGCCTTAACTTTTTAAAGGACCCTCTTTCTGATGATTATTTAAAACAAACAGGTGAACAGACACTCACACTTACGTTTGGCAGGTAGCGAGTCCCGTCATTGCTGTTTTCACACCTCATCCGATCTGTTTGCACTCTTTTACGGCTTAACCAAAATAGAAAAGAATTCATGTAGTAATCGTAATTAACTTCTTTCTTCTTTTTTTTTTTACATGGCCATTGTTTTATTTTGGGCTGTTGATAGAGAGAACTGCGCGCAATCCAGGGTCTGAACTGTTCTCCTGGAAGTGTCCGTCACAGCGAGGACGGTGGCTCTGTTTGCCCGACTAATAACACTGGCCGACTGAGATCTGACTATCGTTTCTAACTAATTTTGAGGCGCTGATTTCAAAAATAAAATCGGTTTTCGCCTATCACGTCAAGCTTTTGTTCTACGAGATCTTAAAATGGCCAACAGGGAGGATACACGAAATATCCATGTTTCTTGTGCCTGTGGGATAGTAGAGCTAGGGACAAGCATTGGACTCAGAAGAACTGGCGCGTGACAACATGCTTAGATGTCGGAGAACCAACCACTAGTAGATCGGGTAAAAATCATCTTTCCTCCTCTCCACACCAAACTGGGTCTAATGAAGCAGTATGTTAAAGCTCTGAGCATAAAGACCGTGACTGTTTTAAGTACATATGCACAACATTTCCTAGCCTCAGTTATGAAAAAATAAAAGCTGGTATGTTTGACGGGCCACAAATCAGAAAACTGATGAGAGATCAACATTCCACAAGCTCCATGAATGATGTGGAGAAAAGAGCATGGAATTCTTTCGTGGCTGTTGTGAAAAATTTCCTGGGAAACAAAAAAGCTGAAAATTACAAAGATCTTATTCAAACATTGCCTAAGAATTCTCATCGTCTGGGTTGCAACATGAGCATAAAGGTTCATTTCCTCAACAGTCATCTTGATAAATTTCCTGAAAATCTATATGATGTAATTGATGAGCAAGGTGAAAGGTTCCATCAAGATGTACAAGCTATGGAGGAGCGATACCAAGGAAGGTGGGATACTCACACGATGGCCGACTACTGTTGGAGTATTAAAAGAGACTGTCTGGAAATGAAGCACTCCAGAAAAGCCTACAAACGAAAATTTAATCCATGAAGAAAGAATGTGTCATTTACTGATATCAGTTAGTGTAAATAAATCCATGTCTGTCATTGTTTTGTTTGTACAGTATTCTAAATGAAATGGTAAGAATATTCTGGATTATTTTGAGCCCATTTTTGACTAAGATTCATTCAATTCTAGTATAGATTT